>JALIZH010015002.1:180000-461061 GCA_030522465.1 Rhipicephalus appendiculatus
CTGTTTGAGGGCGCTGCTTCCCTGATGCGCTCTGCAGTCTAGTCGCGTGCCATTTTTCAGATTTCGCGGACTTTCTTTATTAGCCAAAAAAAAAAAAAAAGTGAGAACGCAATTAGCACGTTGTTAAAAATGGCGCGGCTAGATGCCATTTGAACATGCCTACATATGCCTCATTGACATTTTAATGATTAGGTGAGTATTTGTCAAGTTAGAAACATGATTAGGACTAATTAACTAAACCTCATTAACGAAAAAATTGGTAGCGGCTACTACAGTATACTGGGAACAGTATGCACTGGGTGTGCTTCGAGTAACGACATTCCTCTTTTTCTAAATCGTGCTGCGTGATATTTGGGACACCCTGTATATACTGAGGCAGTTCAAAAGAGTGGTAAGCTGGGCTAGTTGGTATGGATGCATAATAATAATTAACAGCGCGAAAAAACGAGACACAAAAGGAGGAGAACTACACAGGACAGCGCTTGTCCTGTGTAGTTCTCCTCCTTTTGTCTCTCGTTTTTTTCGCGCTGTTAATTATTATTATACTGAGGCAGGCTGTACTCGGAAGTCCTCATGGAGAGGTTGCCGGCGTCAGCGCTGGTGCGCTTCACGCAATTCGCGCAAGACCACTTGGAGTCGCCTCGTTGACGACCGCAGCTGCTCTGTCGCTTCAGAGGGCCTCGCTGGGCTTCCCGCGCGCCCTGTCGTCGAGTGAGGGGTGCGTCAGGGCGCTAAGTTTAGGACTGCGACGCGCAGCACGACGCGCCATCCGTCAGCGTTCCACGAGTTCCACTGTACGGAACCCGCGCAACAGACCCGCCCTGTGAAGTCTTGTTTTGTATGAACCAGAGGTTCAAATCTTGTCGCGTGCTCGAAACGCATGCGCGACCGTAAGCGCTGGGTACAACGCGTGCTCGCAGTGGACTGATTCACGCAGTCAATTAATACGCGGGCCCGTTCTGGTGGGAAACGGCAACGAGTGTGTGCGTATTCGTCACGGAGATGTCACGTGACTCGCTGCTTAAGGTTTTCCATCCCCCTCATCTTGAGGTCGCGGATTCGATACCGGCTCGGCTACCGCGCTTCCACGAAGTACTGCAGTGTACGTAAATTCAGTTACTAGTCAGTAGAGCGCATAAAATTATGTTTTGTATAGATAAAAGCATCCACAGCCTTCGGGCGGGCAAGATTTTTCTGCAAATATCGCGTGTTTGGTGCGAGCATTTTTCAATGGCACATTCGGGTGCTCGTTTGAGAGCGCTCTGGCCGTGTTTGAAAGTGAATTCAGTAGCTTTAAAGCTCTGCAAGGAGAACAAGCAGATATACAAGTCATGTTCCTCCTTCCTGATCATGAATTTGCCCGCTTATTATAGTATTATGGCTTTTAGTTGCTTTGTAAATATGTTTGTTGGTCGGCGCTAGGCGACAACGTGTAATGGCGACAGTCAAGGCGGAACACGGACTCCCAGCACGAGCGGCGTTCTTTCAGAAGAGAGCCGAAGAAGACGACCCACTAGAAGGCGCTGGAGAGGCCAACCCAATGCAGAGTTCCAAGGCTTCGCTTTTACAGCACTTTTATAAAGTTTTACGTAAGTTTTTTCAGATCCTCCGGACTCCTCCGAAACAACCACCCGAATGTACCGTAACGCTGAACGTCCGAAGCACACAGCTCGTAGTGACGTAGCCCATAGACGTCCCAATATTCGGCGCATGGCCTCCCCCTCCTCGGAATGGAGCGCCGTGCAAAGACGAAGACAGCCACTTGCGAGGCTCAGGGGAAGAACGGAGCCGTGTTTGCCTTTCTCCACCCTGCTCGCGATTCTTTCTTTTCTTTTTTTCAGCGGGCGAGAAGAACGCGACAAAGCTGTTAGCTTAGGCAAATTGTGCAGCTCTTGTTCTCGTTAAATTTCCGATCAAAGAGAGGAGGACGGCTTCCCCCTCACCCTCGCCGCCGCAGTGTGCGCGCCTTCTTCCACCGCTCCTGCCAGAGCCCTCCCTTTGCCAGCAGGGGCGACAAAGGACTTTTTTTTTCTCGCACACTTTGGAACCGTTTCTTGCACACTATATAGCTGCTGTCGCTTTTCTCGCGCGAGAGCTTCCAGCGTGAAGTGGTGGCGGGGGTCGCACGGAGCACCAATAGGGTTCTTCCCTTCGCATTTTTTTTCTTTAATTTTCTTATTCGGCGCTCGAAGACGAAGTGGCGGGGCTTCAGAATCCCGTCCGTCGGTACGTGTACACAGGGAGATGTGGATGGGAGTGGGGAACGGAGAGGTACATAGACTCATTCCTGCGAACCGTGCTGCTGCTTCTGTGATGGTCAAAAGAAGACATAGAAACAACGAACACCCGGGCAGAGCTGAGCGTCTTAGTGGCTGCGACACTTTAGCTGACGCCCTGTGCCTGCGAGGCACGGCCGCTCTGCGGATCTCCTGAACGGCGCCCCGTTGATGAGACCGGGTTTCCCGACCACGCGAAGAACTCGAAAGCGCTTACAGGACTGGTCATTGCGGTCATAAACATCACCCATATAGTCCCAAACGAAGAAGTTACGGAGGGGTGTGGCAATGATATACTCGCAGTCTATTTGACCGCTGTAAGTACAAGCATGCATGTACTCGCGGATTGAAACAGGACAATTTAGGGCTAACTAACGCACACACTTTCGTTGCTACCGTCTTCAGTTCGGGTCATATGGGCGTAATTTCAACTCGAACGCGTAGACGAGAACCAACTTTATCTTTAGAGACCAGATCCATCTTGACATGACGTGGTTATCTCGAGAAATTGTGCATACCAGTCGTTACTCTAAAAAAATTTTTGATGTCACGTTTGAATCCGCGAGTACTGTATACATTGCGTACACACGCGCACGCACGTAGACGCACCGAAAACACAAGCGGAGAAGGACCGCGAGACATGACACTGAATTAACAACTGATATTTATTGGAAGAAATAGTAATGTGTATTTAGGGAGTAATAATCTTCCTTTGCTTCCTATTGAGCTTACGAGGTCTCTGCTGTTCTTTTTTATGTCCTTATTATCGACGTACATGCATGTATGCAGAGTTTGGGGGGGGGGGCTGCCGTGTCTTCGTCCAACACATGTACTATAGGCTTAAAATGATTGTGATGATGGCGATGATGATGCATAATGAAAATATTTCGACCAAGAGTGCTCATACTATTCGCAGTCATCTCGACACAGTGCCATATATGGCAGTAGGTGACTTGGCATTACGTGCTGTCGCATTTCATTACTACCTCGACGTGAAGGCATGACCGTCGTTGTTGCCCGTGGCAACTGTATAGTTTTGCACTGTTAAGCACGTGGATGAAGGTCCGATTCTCGACATGGAGGAAGGAAACGGTCAGGAGAGAGTGTTGTGCGATGCGTGAGAGTGTTGTGCAAAGAAAGAATTAAGAAAGAAAGAAAGAAAGAAAGAAAGAAAGAAAGAAAGAAAGAAAGAAAGAAAGAAAGAAAGAAAGAAAGAAAGAAAGAAAGAAAGAAAGAAAGAAAGAAAGACAAGCAGTATGACAGGCACACGCACACTCATTTCCCTCGTTTTCCCGATAGGTAAACGGCTCCTGATTATTTATTTATTTATTTATTTATTTATTTATTTATTTATTTATTTATTTATTTATTTATTTATTCAATTATTTATTTATTTACAACTGCGCATTGTAGGGGGGCTAACAAAGATAAATGAAAGACAGATGAAAATAATAGAAACTTGAACTATCGATATAGTACATAAAGTACAAACAAACAAAAAAAGACATTGTAAGATAATAGCAAATGCAGACGCGTTGAAGTTAATGTGTAATAAAGAAGAATTGTCACGGAAGTGCTCTTTCGTAAACAGCTCAATAAAAAAAAAAAACACGTGTCATTGCGAAAACATATTGCCGTTATTATTTTAACACGAGCGTGGCGACACTCGTATACGGAAATCTTCAGAGCACAGCGCAAACACTAGTCTCGCTTTTACGCTTCATTTCACGCTCACTCGCTTGAACTCGTCGGCCTGTTTTCTCCTTTCTCGTTGCGCTCGGTGTTATCAATACCGATAAACACGCGCCGTTTTACCTCCTTCACGGGACCGAGCGTTCATTTTTTATTCTATCTCGCGTCAGATTGTGTACCTATAAGCGAGTCGCGAACGCTAAAACGAAGACAAACTGAGGGAAAACACGGCTCGACATGTACACATCGATTGACAACGCGCGACGCCGTTTCGGGAAAATCCGATGAACACGTCTCTCGTGTGCCACGCGAATTCCATCCGGTGCGAATCAGAGCCGGGGGGGGGGGGGGGTAAACACGTGGGGGCAGCCATGAATGCATATATAGAGTCCCCCCCCCCCTTCTCCCACCCCAGACACGTGGGGGGAGGGGGGTGCAAGCCTCGCTTTCTTGGAATCGATTTAATTTTCGCGCCCCACGAAAGCTGGTTCGGCCGAAGTTGGCTTCGGAGTGAGTGTGGCATTGCTGCGAAACACGCGGCATTTGTGAAACGGTATGCACATTTTAACGAAGGCGAGAAAGCCGCCACATCGCGTTTGGTTTTGTGGTGTGATTATACGACCGTCGTGAAACGGTGGTGATTTTATAAACGATCTAATAAACGAAACAGTAAAAAGCGAGCTTGGTGTTCCGCAATGCGAAAATGTGATTATAAGACCGTCGTGCGCTGCTTTAATAGATATGTTTTTTTTTATTTATACATAGACAAAACGGGGAAACATTCTACGTTAGAACAGGCTATCCCGTCAACATCATTATTAAATAAATACACATGAACAAGAGAAACTAGAGTGAATAAAAAAATAAGATAGATAAATGATCAGGAGCACTGTAACATATCCAATATGTGGTGTATAAAGTATGAGCAGAGTCTAAGGGCATAGTCGAGTACATAAATGGGTTGTCACTTGGATTACCGCGGATAGAGTTGGTATAGATGGTTTTCTATGCATTAACATATATCATGACTATGAGATAAGTTAACTAATAGCACAATACTGTGAAATGGAGCGGTAGTGAAAATTTTCAAAAAACAATCTCTAAAACCGTAAAACGCGAGCTTGGTGTTCCGCAAAGCGAAAATGTGATTATACGACGGTCGTGAGATGCTTTTATAGACAATCTTACAAAAAAAAAAAAGATGAAGTACAAGAAGAACAGTTAAATGCGAGCGTGGTGTTCCGCAAAGCAAAAATGTGATTATAAGACCATCGTGCGATGCCTTTATAGACAATCTTTAAAAAAAAAGAAAAAAAAGAAAAGCAAGCGCTAAAACGCGAGCTCGATGTTCCGGAAAGCGTGTCGGTTTGATACTAGCGCACACTGGAGAACATTGTGCGGGTTCAGTCGACCGCTCAACGATTGGCGAATCAGAGCATCGCCCTCTGAAAATCGGTAAGTTGGGCTTCATGCAAAAAAAAAAAAAAAAAAAAAAAAAAAAAAAAAAAAAGGTCCCGACCGATAACTTTCGTTCACAGGATGCTTTTCTCGTTCAACCATTCACATTCCGGGGAAGGACCCCAAGCACCATAACAGTTTTTCAGTAATTATCGAGTGACCGCCACGGCTCATTGTAAACTATGTGGTGTATAGACGGAAAAAGAGAAACGAAGGATAGGAAAGGCAGGGTGTTCTCAATGGAAAGAGGGGGGATGAATTCGAGGGCTCGTTTCCTTGTTAGATACAACCGTAATGAAACAACAACTACTACTACACTAATAATAATAATAATAATAATAATAATAATAATAATAAGAAGAAGAAGAAGAAGAAGAAGAAGAAGAAGCAGAAGAAGAAAAAGAAGAAGAAGAAGAAGAAGAAGAAGAAGAAGAAATGAAAAAGGAAAGAAGAATATGACACTGCTTAATTTGCTAAACGTGTTACTTCTGGCGCAAAGTTAAAAACAAGAAAAGGGACAGGGTAAAGAGGCAGAGGAGCGCCAAACTGCCAACTGTTGATTGCCGGCAAAGGCTGGAAATCAAGAAAACTTCCACGCATGCGCAGTGACGTGAAAGAGTGAGGTCAACATGTCAACTTACGTCCATTACGTGTTGGCATGTTGACATCACTCTTTCACGCCACTGTGCATGCTTGGAAGTTTTCCTGATTTCCAGCCTTTGCCGGCAATCAACAGTTGGCAGTTTGGCGCTCCTCTGCCTCTCTACTCTGTCCTTTTTAGGAGCGAAGCTCCTTAGGCCGGCACCCCGCCGTCGCCGTTGAAGCTCCCTGATGCCAGCTGTGGTGCCAGCTGTGGCGTCTCCCCCCTCACGCGGGAGGATAAATGAGCTTTATGAGCGCTGGAACGCGGATGGCGTCTGCACGATGCGCAAAGTGCGAGAATACGAACGCATGCGAAACGGAGGCATATTAGTCTCCCTCTTTCTTCAACTCTGCCCTCTCCCCTCAAACAGGCGAACGCGCGAAACCATCGCTTCACCCCGTCGCCCGCCCACTGGTTGGTTCGTTGCCTGGATAATGAAACGCCGCGCGCGCCGAACGCTGCGTGCGTCCCATTTCTAAGGAGCTTCGCTCATCGTTTGTATCCGTACACGGAACAACTGCTAGTTTTTCATGTTTCTAGCTTTGCGCCAGAAGTAACATGTTTAGCAAACTCAGGCACCAGCGCGCCCAAGATCAAGTTTTTCTTAACACTGCTTAAAGTTTGTCCATTTGCACGCACGAAACGCAACAACGCTCACAAAGTCTGCAGCGCTGAGGACGGTCTCAGCTAGTGACCCAAGAATTTTTCCTTCGATAATGGGCGATCGTCAAGTATACACGTAACACTCTCGAAAGTCTAAAAGCCGCAACGATTGCCGGGGCTCGGGAACTAGATACATGACTACATATGACAGGAAAATTGATAACAGAGAATTAAAGAGCATCGTACGCAAAATAAACGCGTTAGTTAATTCGCACAGGTGTGAGCGTATCATTATACATTAGTTAAGTCATGTACTCTCACTCGTAGAAACCGAAAATAGAAAATGCGGTGTTATAAATTTCGAATGTTTTATCATCACCGAAACATCTGAACTCCACTGCGACCAACTTTCAGATGACTGAAGGTGCCCCCATTCAATTCTCTTTGGACGCATTGAGTTATCAGAAGCACACGTGTTTCATTGGACGCGGGTTCGACGTGAAAACAGGGCACTTCCTGTGAGTGAATTTCATGCTTAAAGATATAAAAGATCGGCTGCTGACCCGAAGGTCGCGGGTTCGATCCCGGCCGTGGCGGTCGCATTTCGATGGAGGCGAAATGGTAGAGGCCCGTGTACTGTGCGTTGTCAGGGCGCGTTAAAGAACACCAGATGGTCGAAATTTCCGGAGCTCTCCTCTATACGATAGTCCCTCATAATCATATCGTGGTTTTGGGACGTAAAACTCCAGATATTATTATTAAAGATATAACAGCGCGCAAACAAAGACACGGAAGAGTAGGGTGGTACGAGCGTTCTCTCGTCCTCTACGTAATAGAGCGCTTGCGTTCGTTCTTCGCGTATGTTCTCTCTTTAACACAGTAAACAAATTCACCCATCGGCGAGCATTGTTAACTTAACATTTCATGCTCTGGGCGCATTCTGTTCGGTTAGCCATGTGTGCAGTGCAATTGTTTTAGGGGCGAAGCTCCTTAGGGTGTGGGTCTGTCCCTCCTCTGTAGTCGTAGTAGTAGTAGGTAGGTAAGTAGGTAGCCACGTGTAGTGGAATGTACCCACTCCACGTGATAAAGATGACGATGACGCAGTATAGTGGAATGTACCCACTACACATGATAACGATGATGTATAGGCGCGTTCCAGTACAGTGGAATGTACCCACTACACGTGATAAAGATGACGATGACGCTGATGACCATGAAGTATAAGCGCGTTCCAGACCACACATTCTCTTTCTGCCATGGATGAAAATGATCGAACTTCGCCCACACATCATCATTCACTTCGTGGATTTGGCGTGATTTTTTCGCACTGACGTCGCTGTGTATGCCTTGGTATACCCTTGCAGTGTCAGCGCATGTTCGTTATATTGAAATCGCCGATAAACATGCTTCGTTATATTGAGGGAAAGAATACGTGCTTTTCAAAGGACATGAAGCCATAAAAACGGTAGATAATTCCGTTATATCGAGAATTGCGTTGTACAGTGAAAAATCGATCTAAGGAAGCCCGACATTGCGAATTTTTTCAATCTAACGAAAAGGTTTCCCATTCCCCGGCAGGTATACTCACAGGGTTCAATGTTGTCTTCAACTCGAATTAACCAAGCCATCATAGCGCTAAACTCTGTTTAACAAAGTTTTCCGGAAATAAATGAGCAAAGAAGAAATGCTGTCATTTCTTTCTAATTTTGACGCATACTGGTTTTTCGTTCGGGCGTGCGCTGCAGTGTTATCGCGTCAAAATATCCAGCCACCCTAGTCACCCTACTTTTATTTTGACGATGTTGCACGCCGCGGCCACGCAACGAATGGACTCATAATTGAGTACCGCTTTTGCATACCCGAATGGCTCAAGGGGTGGTGGTGGTGGTTTGTTGTCCTTTCAAATGCTCCCAACCCGAACAAGACGGTTGTTTTCGTTATTTAGTGGTTTCATGCGACAGATGGCACTAATCGTCATCTCGCAACTTTCTTGAACGAGAAATTCCATTTCTCGATTTTAACCAACTTTCCGATATAACGTAATGATTCGAGCGTGGTCATCACTTTCTTAAATCTAGTTTCAGCTGTATTGAAATTCGTTACATGGATCCTTAATTGTACACCAGTTTCAGCACGGCCCCAAGACTGTGCAGCCGCCCGACATTTCTCGGTTGTACGCCGTCGAATCCATTGAGATCATCAACGAACACTCCATCGAGCAGACCAAGTTCTACACTCGCACCTGCGCGTAAGCGGCAGGGATAAAGATAGTACCCTCCCACGGATGCGGCCAAGTCTGGTGCTGCTCAAAACGAGTGCGCACTCGTACGCGCATTAGCATCAGCTGGTTGCGGACGCATAGTATCGGCTTCGCGAAGCAATAAAAAAAAATACAGACGCACTCGAAGACAGCCGACTTTCACCGCTGTTATTAGCGCAAGCCGGGCCATAAACAGCGCCCCCAATGTTTGCCTTACGAGTATACCTCCGCTGCAGTCGGCGGTGCGCTGCGCACCTGTAATTACGCGACGAGGGAGCACGGGGATTCTGTGCTGCAGAGCGTAATTACCGGAGATGAGAGCTCGCAATTAAAGGTGCGCAGCCGAATCGCGCGCACGCGCTATGCCCCGCTTCTGCCCGCGCGCACAAACGGCCGGAGAAGAAAGAGGAACTCGTCGAACCACGTAATCTGCGCATTTCGAAGAACCATGCACACGGCGCGTCCTTGCACCGCCAAAGGAAATACGTGGTGCAGGGGGGGGGGGGGGGAGATCCGCTTTTTTGCCCCCCATTGCTCCGAGTTCAGCCCGGCTGTCACGCCAGCGCCAGTGCCAGTGCTTCGAATTCCCGAATGGTCCTGCCAGTGGACTTGGGTTTCTGGACGGCCGCGCACTGTTATAAAGTGTCCTTAGTTTGCATGGGCAGCGTCCATATTCGTAGTAGCGTTCGACGGTTCAAACCCTACGCGTTATTTCTGAACGGCAATCGCTGCCCGTACTCGTATGGAAACACAATGATTGGGACTCGCTTGAGCCTCTTCTAGCCTGTTGTCGCGATTTCGCGACATACCAAATGTGAACTTAAGGGATCCGAACGGAACGTGCAAGAGAGCGTAATATTCATTTGAACATAACGCATGGCCCGACAACTCGACAGCGGATTGCCATTTTTTTTCTTCGTAAAAAACGCATTGGAAATGTTTTTTAAAGGAAGGCGAACGCTTTAAAAGAGCAGAGAGACACCCGTGGGTGGACTGTATTCACTCAGGTGCATAAATTGAAATCCCCGACTCTGTAATATTAAACGCTTCGCAGACTGCCCTAAAATAAGATACCTGTTCACCTGCCAAATCCAAGTTTGTTGCGAAAGCACGCAAATGGAAAGAGATTGTTTTGTGCTATAGAAGTCCCGCCTCGCTTTCTTTTTTTTTAGTCGGGTCTACAAATCTCACCTGTGACAGTGAAATACTGTGAGTGTAATTTTGGAAGTTCTTAACCCGGCGTGCAAGTACGTCTGAACGCAGTTTCATTTTTTTTTCTATGTTGACAAAGGAAAATCCAAGCTACAAGTCGTTAATCTGAACTTTCTGGTCAAGCACGTAGAAAGCCCGTCCGTCATTCATATGCAGCCACCTTGGCTATGCCCACACAAGGTCTTTTGTGTTCGTCTAAATGTGGTTGCGGTTCTAACTCACTTCATTTTGAATTCTGCGACTAGTGGAACATTACGCCTTTTTAACGTCTATAAATAAACCTCATTTCGTCTGTTATGTAGCCTAAATAAGCTTACGCCTGTATTGATGTTGGTGTTATTACGTCGCACTTGTGGGAATGCTACCTCCGTTGCTGCTGGGATATAGGAAAGGAATGAGAAAGGTAATTCAGGGGAAACGGGGGGCAAGCGAGCTTGTCGTGTGCGTGCATGATGCACTACTTTTCTTTCTTTCTTTCTTTCTATCTTTCTTTCTTTCTTTCTTTCTTTCTTTCTTTCTTTCTTTCTTTCTTTCTTTCTTTCTTTCCTTCTTTCTTTCTTTCTTTTTTTCTTTCTTTCTTTCCTTCTTTATTTATTTATTTATTTATTCATTTATTTATTTACTTATTTATTTCTCACTTCATTTATTTATTTGTTTCTTTGTTTGTTTGTTTCTCATTGCACAATGCTTCCTTCTAAATGTTTCCTTCCCCCCTTGCCGGGTATTGGAACCTTCATCCACGCGCTTAGTAGCGCTACACTACGGTTGCTACAGGCAACAGAGATGGTCATGCGTTCACACAAAAGCAACAATGAAATGTGGCAACGTGAAATGACAAGGGACCTTGATTAAAAGACCAGATTGCCGTATCAGGAACAGCTAATCCCCGACAAGCCCATGGTCGGGAGAGCATCATTCGCTGGAAAACGGCGCACGCAAACACGCGGGTGAGCGGCGTACCTACAAAGGCCGCGTTTCCGTACGCTCTCTGGCGCTTGGTTTTTAGCGTACGCCACCGCCACCGAAATCTGCGAGTTACGAAAGCGTCGCTTGTTAACGCTGCGTAAAGCGCACGCATGCACACTACAAAGATTTCGGCAAGTGTTTCTTCCTTACAGAAAGAGTGTTTGTCGGGTGAAGCCCACCTCTGCGAGAACTGTCGTTTTGAACCACGAGCCATTAACGTGGCCTTTTTGGCTGATGGTAGGTCTTTCCTTGGCGTAGCCAGAATGGCCCCTTCAGTCATGGCGTACACAACTGTGTACGCGAACTTCGGAGGCGCGTCACAAGGCGCCTGTTTCTTCAAATGGTCTGAAATTGAGTGTGCACATTCCTGCAGGCTTCCTCAGTGGACAACTAGCGGTCATTTAACTTCATTGTGCTGCGTATTGCTGCAGAGGGTTACTTTGCCGGAGACACTACCATGTTCGACGATCGTTCGACGTGCCGCGTTCCAGGAGCAACGTCAAGAGTATTTTTTTTCTCCGCTCGAGACGAATACAACCAAAAAAAAACAAACTGTGCATGCATTTAGGGCCTAATAGTCGATTCTTTTTATGCAAGTATTGAAGCTCACTGATTGCAGAATAATCAGA
Source organism: Rhipicephalus appendiculatus (assembly GCA_030522465.1). NCBI lineage: Eukaryota > Metazoa > Arthropoda > Arachnida > Ixodida > Ixodidae > Rhipicephalus > Rhipicephalus appendiculatus. Next base: position 191,740 of record JALIZH010015002.1, read on the forward strand.
TAATTAGTTACTCACTAATTTACTTTAATTGCTGAAACTCACAGAAAACAACACATTCCTTAATTTTTTCTCTTGGAATGTAATTCTGAGTGCCTTGGAATTATGCCATGCGAATTTGACGCATTTGCAGACGCGCATCTTAATTCGTGACTGAAGGGGATAGAGTCGAACCACAGCCTGTCACAAACCATGTAAGAATGTCCAAGCTCCAGCGCCAGAAACTAACGTGCAAGCCTGTGGCACCCTCGGTAGAAGCGGGGACCTTTCGTCGCTCGTACTCGGCTCGCGCCACACCGGGCCACGGCCGGGCTCGACTGCGCGCGCGCAGTCGAGCCCGGCCGTAACCGGGCAAACTGTCTCAGTCTGTGGGCGCGGCTAGGCAAGGTGTTGCGCAGCTGTGGTTTCAGCTACGGCGCGGAGGGGTTTCGGCGTACACCCGATGTTTTACCTCGAGCTTTTAGAGCTTCGCTCGTAAAAAGAAAACTTGGAGGACGCTTCTGCTTCGCCTTCAAAAGTAGAACGCGATAGCGTAATCGGACCCCGCGCGCATTGCCTTAAACCATGCCGCAAGTAAAATAACGTTTGTGCGAGTAACATTGGCCGTTTCAAACTATCCTAGAATATCTACTGGATGCACAGTAGCTAAGAGCCCACTACGTCATAGTTCTTCCTTTTGCTAATTGGCGAAGTACCCACTACTCGTCCGTAAGCTGCCACGTGCACTTGCGCACCTGCACACTTTGTAATGGGTGAGCAGTTTAAAACTATCCACTTGTTACGCAATTCACTTTTTTTAAACGCCTGGTGCGATTCTACGATTCTGCCACAGGATATTACATGAGCTAACGAAACTCCCTCCACTGCATGACAGTCATATACTGTTTTCTCCAAAGCATTTTAAACACGTGGTTTTGTGGTAGAACACCTGCTTTCCACGCAGACGGCCTGGGTTCGATTCTCACTTCGAACCAAAAATTTGTTATTTATTTTATTTGCATCTTTCTCAATTTTTCGGTCACGGACAGCATGATAATTTTTCGCTTACAACCAACGACGCCGGAATTTCTGCGAAACGAGCCCTTTCACGCTATCGCATTAAAAGTCAGGATCAGATGGGACTTGATCTCGGAGGAGGGGAGAGCGTAAATCATAGCATAGCCATGTATAGTATGGTATTGCAAGGAATTGGAAAGAGAAGTGAGGGTGAGGACGAGGGGGGTATATCATAGTTTAGCAGAGGCGAGTGGAGGAGGGAGGCGATTTGGAGGTTGCAGAGATGCTAAAATAGGCTACCGAGCGCCGTTGTTTACCTCAGCTTTCGCACTGCTAGTTCTTAGCTGGCCGACCTTTTTTTTTTTTTTGTTAAGTGCGTAGCACTTTAGGGGCCCGGCTTTTCCATCCACTGTCTCATATCGCACGATCACGCCGTGGTCAATGCAGGCCTAAAACAAGGCTAACAATGCTCAAAACCAGTGCAAAATAAACTAACACGGTCTAAAGTAATATAAACTACAGAAATAACCAAGAATTAATCGCAATATTTCACCTAAAACGTGAAGAACCGCTTCTGAAATATCCGGCTGAGACTCGCGCCGCCCAAGCGGGGGCGCCACCTTCTCGGCAAGCGCGCTCAAGAGGAGACGCGAAGGTGGTATCGCAGCCATGATCGCAGCGGAGCCGCAGGCATGAAGAAACGTAGCTAGAGTGTGTATGTGTTTTCGGCAGGCGTGCGAACGCTGATCGTCGATAACGGTGTGATCAGCGAAAGAGATACAAGAACTATACAAGAACGACATTTTTTTTTTTATCGAGCGCTCTGGTTAGCAAAATGAGTCCACGCGCATCGCGCTTGGATTCGTCTGTGTAAACGTGGCCTACGCGATTGGCTCCGGCTGCGCGCTACCGGAACTAATCGCGGAGGGCACAATACGAAAACAAAGAGACGCTTAGCAAACCAGAATAAGCTATGTTTCTTTTTTTTTCTTTTTTTTTTTTTTTTTTTGTCTCCCGCAGGACATTACTTACAGCTTCGAGAACGCTCTTAACATAACGGCGATTTTTCTCCGCTGCTACGAGTTAGGCCCGAATTCACAAACCAACCATATCCTTATCGCTCGGTTCACTTACGATTCTTGTTCCCTTAATGTGCTTCATAAACAGATATGAAGGCAACATTCACAAACCGACATCAGTTACCTTGTGCCCTGCTTACTGTTTTTATGCACTTAACGCGCATTAAGGGCACAAGAATAGTAAGGAAAGGGATAGATAACGATAATGTTGGTTTCTGAATACGGACCTTAATTTACTGCGCCTAATATTTTCACATGAAGCTGTGGGGAAGCCGTACTTACAGTAATATTAAGTTCACCTCGTGACTAAGCGCATACAAGATGGCCGAGAGTGGGCCCACCCCAAGAACCTCGTCTTCCTCGACGCCGCTTTGTATTTCACTGTGAGAACGTAGTGATACAACACGGCATGCGCAATGCGTCTTAATATTTCATGGTTACGCACAACTTGTATATGCTAGTTCCACAGAAAGCTTTACCGTGTACGCTAACACGAGTCGAGAAACGCAACGCAGTCTACGAGTCATATTTCAGCGGACTGTTTGCACAGCTTGCCTGTAATTAGTTTTGCGGACGGCGCGACGCCCTTTCGCATACCGCGTTCTGTACCGCACGCAGGATAACGCGACGGAGATGAAAAGAAAGCTAATGAGGCGTTGAGAGCATGCCTGTTAGTGACAGCAGTGATATGTCGCGCGTTTGGCGCCAATTCCGGTCCGTGCCCATTACCACGCGAGCGTGGCGCCTGTCGCACTGTTTTGGCGACTCGCCGCGTGGAGATATGTTAGCGGCGCGTTGGCAGCCGTGCATACGCGTGCGTCAAGTCGACAAAAGCGCCGAGGCCTTTTACTTCACGACTCTGTTGCCCATAGTTAGCCCTCGCTTCCTCAGCGTTGCCATGCTCGAATGCATTGGAATACTTTAATAATAATTATTATACTATCTGGGGTTTTACGGGCCAGAAGCACTATATGATTATGAGAGACGCCGTAGTGGGGGGGCTCCGGAAATTTCGAGCTTCTGGTGTTCTTTAACGTGCACTGAAATCGCAGAGTACACGGGCTTCTACCATTTCGCCTCCATCGAAATGGGACCGCCGCGGCCGGCCGGGATCGAACCCGCGACCTTCGCCTCAGCAGCCGAGTTGAAATACTTTGAGCGCGATAACTTGCCTGTTGCCGTGCGCGCATAGATCTCTATTAAGGCGGAAGCCTTAGATGCCTCATCAAAAGCGAGTATTGACCGACGGCGGCGCCAACATGAGTCATGCAAAATATGGTAATCGCGCGATGACGTCACCTCATGAGGTCACATACAGCCTAAATTTGTGACGTCATCATGACGTCACGTTATCACGTGACATCATCACATGACATTGTCGCTTGCTCAAAAGTGGGCCGATCACGGAGGCAACGCAAAACCACGTTAGGTGCACAAAGATGTCGGAGGGGGGACGACGGAGGATCGATACATCGACGTTGTTAAGATGACGTCTTATGGTTGCTAAGATTTATTTGTGATGATACCTATTTGAAACGCGCATGCTTGGTGATGGTTTCAGCGAAATTGTGCTTATAGGTGGGCTGTGTGAAATAAAAGTTAGTCGCAAGTCTGCGCCTGTGTGTGTGTCTGGTTCTTACGTGTGTGTCAAGTAGCGCAGTTATCCCTCTTGTGAGAAGAAAAAGAAGATGACTTTCGCATTCGAGTCATCCTAGACGAATGCCTAATAATTTTTTTAATATCTGGGGTTTTGCGACCCAAAACCACGATATGATAATGAGGGACGCCGTAGTGGAGGGCTCCGGAAATTTCGACCATCTGGTGTTCTTTAAGGTGCACTGACATCGCGCAGTACACGGGCCTCTACCATTTCGCCTCCAGCGAAATGCGACCGCCGTGGCCGGGATCGAACCCGCGACCTTCGGGTCAGCAGCAGAGCACCTTTGCCACTGATCCACCGTGGCGGACCCGTATGCCTAAGGGATGCTGTGAGTTTTTTTTTTTTTCCTTTTTTTATGTGATCGGATTTCACGGACGAAAAACTGTTACCATCGTTCGGTGCTGCAATGTTCTGAGAAACGTCAATCAATCAATCAATCAATCAATCAATCAATCAATCAATCAATCAATCAATCAATCAATCAATCAATCAATCAATCAATCAATCAATCAATCAATCAATCAATCAATCAATCAATCAATCAATCAAACAACTTATTTTTGTCCATTTCAAAACTAGACAGAGGAGCGGCGAATAAAAGCTGTCTTTCCACAGCTTGACGAGCCCGCCGCCCCCAACAAGGATTCACGGCAGCACAGCGAGAGTTATGTTTTGCGTACATATTGAAAAAAAAAAAAAAAGAAGAGCGCATTGTAAAAAAAGGTACACCACTTCAAAACAGATTTTAACCAGAGAAGAGCAATAAGCGTAAAAAAAAACAATTAATCCATAGCTCGATTGTCGCTTCTCGATTGTAAGTTCTCGGTCGCTTTAGACTATTCCAATAAGATTGCGCGCACGACACGAATAGTCAAGTTTATTCTGGGGCTAACGCGAGTTCCAGCGATAACGCTGCAATTTTTAATCATTCATGCATAAAAGATGACGCGTTCCGCCGCCGATCAGATCAGCGATGGCCGACTACTGTGCTCGACGCTATCTTTTCCTTGTGATTTTTGTATATTGAGTGTTTGTTTTTCTGGGCACAAGTCTTTTTTCGCATTTTTTATTTTATTTTTTATTCATTTCTAACAGTATACACCAGTCATCTCAACTGGGGCATTACATGAGGGCGTGGGTGTACTAACTTTATTGAAAAGAAATTAAATTTAGTAAGGGCGAAATGCAAGAACACCAGCGCACGCATGTTCGGGCGCACGTTGAAGATCACGCAGCGTGAGTTAAGACGAACAATTATAGGCGTACTAATAGGAAGAGGGCAGAGTGGATCCCAAAACAAACACAATTAGCTGATATTCTTAGTTGTCGCGTTTCCTCTCTCTCTGGCTAATCAATTTTCATTGGTGACGTCATCTCATTAGTGACGCCATAAGCGAAGCACACATGTATACTGAGTAAAAGAAGATAAGCATACGTTTAAAGCGTTCCAAACGGCAGGACTTGAGCTTTGGACCTCTAGCGCTGAAGCCCTATGCTCTAGCCACTATACGCCACAGGCGCATGCCTTACCAGGTGGAATACAGCGCCATTGAGAATGCCCCGCGTGCAAGCTAGCGAACTTGGCGCGTTTTCACAGTGCCGACAACAGAATGTATTTGAGTGGCCATTATGCCGCCATTCGCATTGACAATGACTGGCATCACTCAATTTCTGCTGCAATGTTGGTCAGAAGTTATCCTTGGTCACATCACCATCAGTGGCGCAACGCCGCGCTGATCCTTCGCGATGCATGGGGAGCATTCCTTATGCCGCCTGGAATTATGTGTGTGTGTGAGTCCCTGTGTACACATGCGCTTCAGCTTAGAGGCTGTAAAAATTAGGAGCGTTTCCCTTATCGGGAAAAGGCAAGCGAAGGTTCGCGTATGCGTGCCTGATGTACTATTTCTCTTTATTTCTTACTTTCCTTTTTTAGGGGCGAAGCACAATGTCGTCGAGGCTCGCCGTAGTCCCTAGTCGAAGCGCAGGTTCGAAACATCTGTGTTCAATACCGTCTACAGAGCGTACATAGCGCGCATATGGTTTTAAAAAAACACACAAAATAAAAGGACGCAACACCTGTAAAAACACCGACATTTAACCACCCATCAATCAAAGCATATGACAGAACAAAAGGTTAACACGAACAAAATAAAAAGGGACCCGGCTTCCCCCCCGCCCCCCCGTAATTCCGATTGAGGGAGGTGTTTTACCGAGAATAAATAATGAAAATAGATGGTTTTCAAAGTTTCCAGCAGGTGCCCCCCCCCCCCTCGAAAAACATTTCTGGCTACGGGCCTGCGGTGCCCACTTTTCGCGTTCGAACGCGAACGTAGCTCCGCTGCTATATGCTCGTCACACGGGGGGAAGGGGGGGGGGGTCGGCGCGAGAACACGTGCTGGCTGAGAGCGCGCACGTGTCGAACGAGTGTCTCGTTTCGCCGCTCACCTGCGCTGGAGTCAGCAGCGCCAGACAGTAGCCGCACACGAAGGAGGCGCAAAGCAGTAGTAGGCCCCGGTGGCCGCCGCGAGTCATGCTGCTCACGGGGTCCCCGCGGCGCGCCGGCGACGGCGACGGCGACGACGCTGGGACGACGCTCCTGGAGCCATTCGTCCGTGGGCGCCGCTCCCTCCGTACAACCGCTGCTCTCCTCCGTCGTGGCCGACTGAGATGCGCATCGGGACTGTCGGGACTCCGCTCCTCCTCCTCCCCGGTGGAGTGGCGGCGCTGTGGTTCCGCTGCTCCTCCCACCGAGGGCGGACGTCGGACGCGCGTCGCGCGACCGGGGCGCGTCGCGTCTTCCGAACAGCGATGCCCTGGAACCTCGCGAGCCTCCTCGAGTAGCATGTTCCTTGTTCTTGTTCTTGTTCGCCTTTTATCCATGGCGCACACCAACTGCGGGGGATTGGCCAAGAATTGAGTGGTTTTATAAATATAAAATATTCTGGAATTTTAGAATAACGGAGGCTATCGAATAGAAAGATTAGAGATTGCAGAGAATTTATGATGTTAATTATAATCTATATATATAATTTCTAAAAAGAAAAACAAAAAAATAGGAAAAAAGAATTTTTTTTTCCAGCGGTCGGCAACACTAGCAGCGTAACCTTCCGGTTGCTTGTAAGAACTTATGTAGCGTAGTAAGAACAGCACTGCGGCTTGTGCCAAACTGCCCGGCTCCAAATGATAACAGGTTGGAAGTAGTCAGTGCGAGCCTCCTCGAGTAGCATCTTCTTCTTCTACTTCTTCTCCTCCGCACATGGCACACACCTATTGGAGGGGATTGGCCGAGTTCAAAGATTCCTACGTTCGATAGTTAATTAATTACTGATTTGAAGTGCCAATTACCAGTAATTAGATATGTAATGTGCGCAGAATTTAGCAAGATATTCTTTTAGTTGCAGTGATGTAGTCCTGAACGACAAAGAAAACAGCCCTCGTACCTCGCGAGCCTCCTCCTCCTCCTCCTCCTTCTTCTTCTTCCTCTCTTCTTCTTCTTCTTCTTCTTCTTCTTCTTCTTCTCATCTCACACCCAATGCAGGGGATTGGCCGAGTAGTAAGCGAGTTTTTTTCCAGTATTTTCTGTGATGTATTGCGCGTAGAAGCTATAGTTTAATGAATTGAAGTACGAATTATTGGTAATGAAATATTCAAAGGAGAATAATTTAGCTAGGTACTCTTTTAGACTGACTGATGAATTCCTCAATGGCAAAGAAAACATCTCTTTTCTATCATCTTTTACTCCCCTTACCCCCCTTCCCCAGCACAGGGTAGCCAGCCGGTCCAAGAACTGGCTAACCTCCCTGTCCTTCCGCTTGTTTCCCTTCCTCCTCCTGCGGCTGCAGCCCAGAGTAGAGGCGCCAAAAGAAAGAATAATTGATTCTGATACCGCCAGACCCAGATTTCGAAGAGGTGGTACTAGGAATCTTTTCCTCAATGACGTGAACCGGCGATAGGATAGAAAGAAATGTCTAATGATTGCCTCCTGATTACAAAGGAGGTACAAAGGGGAAAGCACTAAACTTGCTCTATGCAGGTAAAAAATTGAGGGAGGTAACGCGGCAATGAAATTTGGTTATGGCCACTTCCCTTATTCTCGACTTAGATAAATCGCTGCGCCAGGAAAATAAGAGGTGCCTTATACTCTGGAGAAGCTGTCAATGCAGGGTCTGATAAACTTTTTCTCAATGTTAGTGAGCGAAATCTTGCCAGTGTGATGTGTGCTGTTAGCGGGGAAAAAGCCGAATGATAGGCGCCAAGAGCGATGCCCTTTGCTAAGAAATCCGCCATTTCATTTAACAACAAACCTTTGTGGCCTGGTACCCAAATTAAATTAATACATTGAAGGTGAACGGGAACTAGTATTTTAGAGAGTTTTAGAATAGGCGTTTCACCAGATGCGGAAAGAGAAGAGCACACAGATAATGAGTCAGTGATAATTGCAACTACTGTAATTTAAGTACTTAACTTGCGTAAAGCTAATATTATGGCCATAAATTCAGCTAGAAAAACAGGAATAAAATCAGGCAGTCGTAATGAAAAGGACCACTCGAGTTCAAGGCAAAATAAGGCAGATCTTTCCTCAGATTGCGATGCGTCCGTTGCAATAACCACATTCGTTGGCAGTGTATTTAGATGCTGTTGTAGCAGTCCCTTTAAAATGCCATGAGGTAGTAATTTCGCATGTTTCGGAAAAATTTCGGGGTAGACAATTTCTGTGTAGTTAGGTTTCATAGTGAAAGGAAGGATATCGCGTATTCGTATACATTTAGGGAGTCAAGTAATGTTTGAACAAATGTGATCTGGGGCTTGCGGAATCTGGGCCAATGCTCGGAGAAAAGATAAGTCGGGATTAGAGATGAAAACTATTTGAGTATGATTAGACAGTGATTCGTACAACCTTAAGAAAGTCTGCGCCGTAAGTAGGGTTCAATCGGCATAAAAGGGGAGGTGTTCGCGCTTCCAGGTATAATACAACATTTGCCACATATTTCGGAAGGCCTAAGCACAGCCGTAAAGCCTATCGCTCTAATAGGACTGGTGGCCGAAGCTTCTATGACGGCGCACCGGAAGAAAGAACACAGCCGAAGTCTAATACCGGTCGTAAATACATTTCATACACCATCAAGAGTGCCTTCTCATGCCAGATCTGCGGCTGCTCAACCTGCGCAAAAGACGCATTGCGCGTACCGCTTTTGTTGCGATATATTCAATATGGGGGCGCTCTCCTCGAGTGGGTATGCGCCGGAAGAATTGGACAATCCCCACTACCGTGTACAGCAGGTGCGAGCGCTGAACGAAAACTCTGCTTGCTCGATGAAGTGCAGTGCTTGAAGCACGTGAAATAGAGAGAAGGAAAGAAATAGAAAGAGAAAATAGAGAGGGTGAAGGAGATAAATAGAAGGAGAGGGAAAGATATAGAAAGAAAGAGACATGAAAAAGAGATAGATATACAGTGGGCAAAAGAGAAAGAAATAGAAATAAACAGATACAAAAAAAAGACATACAAGAAGCAGAGATAAAGATAAAGAAGAAAGAAGAAAAAAAACAGAGAAACAAGGCAGGCAACTCATCTGAACTCTTCCTGCAGACTTGGCACCACTTGGCGAGCTTTGGGCTGGGCGGAGCCCGCGCGCCTCTGCGAGCGCCTCAGTATGTCGACGGCGCCTACCACTGTTTAAAAACATGGAATAGGTCTATACCGACAGAGAAGAGAAAAGATGGCTTTCGCCGTCGAGTTGTCTTAGGCGAATGTATAAAGGACCCTGGCTTGAATATATCAGTCTATATAATGATAGGCAAAAAGAAAAAAGTGTCCTTTCTAAGTCTTCGTGCATTTCGCGCTTGTTTCATCATGAACCTTTACCAACATGCCCAACTGGCAGTCATCCTAGAAAAAAAAGACACAGCTACGTGGTGCGAAGACTGATGAGAGAGCAGCGGAGTGGCTAGGCCTTGCCCTCCTCCTTTCCCCCTTATCGCTTGACTATCTTATCGCTTGCTTATCTTATTGCTTGCGTATGACGTGTCGTTCTTATCTGTTAACAACCTCTGAAAATAGCCCCTTCAGGCGCGAATTATGATGAACTGTCTGCGAATGCATCAAATTCACGTACCGTAATTACAAGACAATTCAATATTACATTCGAAGAAGGAAAATGAATTAATAGTTGTTTTGTGTGAGCTTCTGTAACCAATTGTAATTACCATGAAATTACATATTTCATTATTCTGTAGTCTATTATGTAGTTCTATTTTGTCATAGAAATAATGAAATCATAGGCTCCTAATGTGTGCGCAATTAGTTTTTCGGTTGCATTCATTTCGAGAACAAAAAATAATACTTTTCACGTTGGCTCTGGAACGCGGCAAGTCGAACGACCCGTCAAACATGGCGGTGCCTTCAACAAAGTGGTCGGCTAGTCATACGCAGACTACTGAGGTTAAGGCAAGGCACACTGACTATGCAGAAGGTTCAACTCATCCAATGAGCAATCTATATCTTAACAAGGTGCGTGTTTGGGCTAGTTGGTACTCCATTGCAATAACCACATTCGTTGGGTTATTTTTGGACGTGTAGCTTGTCAAACTATTAGGAAACAATCCGGAAAAACGAAAACCAGAAATAATAAAAAACCAAAAAACTTTGGATATAATTGAAGAATTAATGAAGACAGTGATCGATAAGATCCCACAAATCTAAACTACGAATAAACTTACAAAAACACAAAACACACTCTTTACACAGACTGATGTCACACGGGCGGAGAGCCAACGCCCCTTTGGCTACGCAGTGACGCACGTCCGTCCGACATCTGGCACAAAACACATTATCATGATAAAAAACTTTCTCCGTGTGATCTCGCGGGTCAATCTCGGATATCTGGGTGAAAGCGCCTTCTGAAATCAAGTGGTAACAACCACCAGCAATGAACGTTGAAAAGCAGCACTGCGAACAGAACCCATGACAACGTCAACAAAATCCAACCCATTCCGGGAATGCCAGCCAACAATCAACGACAAATTCTTACCCGAAGAAGCGAAGACGACATCCAGGCTGAAGTAGGCATCAACCCGACATTCCCATTTGGGGAAGGCCAGCTGACAATCGAGGACGAACTCTTACGCAAGTTAGTGGAGGACGAAGTCCAAGCTGACGGAGACATGTGGTTTCGCAGATAGTAGTCAATTCCCATTTTCCTCTTACCTGCATCCTTCTATATTTATTTTTTTTCTTCATTCTTTCCTTCACTATTAATTTTCCCTTCTTTCCTTATCTTTTTTCTTCCTTTCTTTCTTTGCTCTATTTTTCCCTTCTTCCTCCTCCTATACACTTAATTTAATCAGGTCCTGGTTAAACGCTGGCTATATCCAGGACACCTAACGAAAAATGTTCGGTTTCCTGGCTATATCTAGCACTTTAAGCGGGACCTGATTAAGAGTGTACCTTCTATACCTGCGATGCGTTAGTGGTGCAGGTCGCGACATATCTCAATGTCCCTTTCTCACTTCCTGTCCTGTAGAAAGGGTAGTAAAGGCGAGGAAGTACTCACTCGCCTTCGAACTCGTAGTGGTTTAGGGGCCCTTAAAATTATAAACAGGCGCGAAAAGCTATTTCGCATGTCTGCAAGAAGGAGCGCCGCAGTCACTGCCCTCGAGTTTTTATGCTTCACAGACAAGAAAAGAGGTTGATACGGTGGTTTTCTTGCGCAGCAGCTCGAAGAAACAGATAAGCACCAAACACTACACGCAAAGGTAAGGTGATCCCCTGGCAGTTATTTTAAGATGGTAAAGACATAATTTGGGACAGTAATTAAGAAAGTTAAATTAATTAACCTTCTAATTAGTGGAGTTAGGCGGTTATATGTCAAACGGGAGAATTGAAGTTCTCAATGCGAAGAACCCATCGCAGCTTTGAGGCGTAGAAAAAGAGGCCTAGGTGGCATTGCCCTGGCGCAAGTGAGATGACTTGCCGCTTTTCACGAAAATATACGGCCGCGGCGCACCTTCATTTGAATTTCCTCACTTCCTTGTCACGGGTATAGTTCCGGTCTTACGTAACAGAGTGGTGGCGCTTCAGTTTCGATGTCGCCCAAGAAATTCGATGATGAATATCTCGCATTACGTGTAACTTTCTCGTGATTTCTAAAAAAATTGTTACGACGAATTGTCATGCACAACAACTTTGTAATATGAACTGCCCCTGAGTCAATAATCAAAAAAATTAAGGGAGCTTCGCACTAGTGGTGCCAAGACTGAAGGAAGTGCGGAGCTGGGCGGCCTTCTTCGTTTCTCTTCGGTTTTCTCTTTCTTTCTTTCTTTCTTTCTTTCTTTCTTTCTTTCTTTCTTTCTTTCTTTCTTTCTTTCTTTCTTTCTTTCTTTCTTTCTTTCTTTCTTTCTTTTTTTCACCCTTTTTTGTTCTGTCATGTTTTCTCTCTTTATTTCTGTTTATTTCTATTTTTCTTCTGATATGTTTCTTTTCTTTCTCTCTTTCTATTTCTCGCTTGCGTCCTCTTTTTTTTTCTATTTTTTATACGTGTTTTGCCTGCGTTTACGAAGCGACGACAACATGCGATAGCCCGGGCCCTGAAAGTGCTCCACACTGAATATGGTCATCAAGGCGCTCGCAAGAACAAGAGGAAGAAGACTTCTCCTTGGCGCGAGCGCGCGCTCAATATGCTTCAGATGGCTACGCTATACGTGGTTTTTTCCTGCGTTACGTCAAGCGGCGACAACAGCCTACGATCACAGCATACGACAGCATACGACAGCCCTGGGCCCCTAAAGTGTTCCGCACTTAAAAGTTAATTAACGACCTTCTGTTATTTAGTCGTAACAGTGTCATTTCAGATGCGGCAAAGCATTTCCGCCTCAACATGTAGTTCGTGTGCGAAGACGACAGGAGCCGTACTGTCAAAAAACCTTTGTTGTTAAAAACGTGCTTTGACTGAAAAAAAAAAAAAGAACACCCTGTACGCAGTAAATATATAAGCCATCTCACAGAAATACAGCGAAGAGATAAAATTACGCGACTAAAGTCCAGCTAATTAATTTATTAACACAGGTGTGCGCAAGGTTCGCCATTAGAGATGGTTAAGTTTCATCGTAGCGCCCCTCCCCCCCCTACCCACTCCTCCTTTGGTTAAGTCCAAAACACGTCCTGCTTCACAATGGATGAAAAAAAAGAAAGAAAATGAAAGCGAAGGCGTGCTTCTTGCAACGGCGTGCCTTTGGTCCATCGCCTTCCGAGGAGTAAAGATGAAAAGTAAGCGGTTCTTTGAATGCAACATCAGGGGAGCCTTCGTCCGCCATTATCGTAAAAAAAAAACTGCGTGGCCATAACTCTGCTTTTTTAAATAATGACGGGACTGATAACCCCCCCCACCCCCCCCTCCCTTTTTGGTGACTACGGGGGTAGGCGACGAACCCGTAACCGTAACCGACACGACGCCTTACCGGTAAGTCTTACTGTCTTGCTTATACTCCTGCTCAATTGCTCCTGCCGAAATACGAGTACAACCTCTCACATCATGAGATGCCATGTAGAAGCCGCAATAACGCCTACGATAATGCGATGTCATGGCGAGTAGTGGAAAGAATCGTTGCAAACAGAGGGCATATGTACAAATTAATTTGAATCATATCGATGCCTTCCTAGCGCTTCAACACATCGTTCGCACATGTGCCCCTATTAATTAATTAATAATAATAATAATAATAATAATAATAATAATAATAATAATAATAATAATAATAATAATAATAATAATAATAATAATAATGCATTTTATTTCTTCAAATGAAGCAGTACATGTGGCTAGGCCTGCCAAAGCCCAATTGGTTGCTTGAGTGGCAGAGCCTGGCAGACAGCACAACAAACCCAACGTGTTACATGGTTGTAGTTCATGGCATAAGAGAGATGATAGGACAAAAAACAACGTGCACATTAGATTAGAGGCAACAGGGGCATACAAGCGATAGTTATTAACATTATGCGATAGTTACAAAAATTGAAAGTGAGAAATTGAAATTACTACTCAATACGTGTCTACGGAGACCCGTGGCGTCTATTTGCCGGCGAGATTATCTTTGTACTTCACAAACGTCATTTCTCCTGTAAATCTTGGTTGTGCTTTTCCTCTATACATTGAAGCTTTGCGGGAAGCCGTGAGCCTGCATAGGGAGGTGTACTGAGGCCAGAGTTACCAGATGCTACCGAGCTAAACAAGCAAATAATCGCCACAAATGAAGCGCAAAAAAAAAAAGCGGCGCTACTTTCGCGAAGAAGCCCAAAAGAAGCGGAAATATAATGAGTTTTCCCTATTTTCGAAAATATGTTTAATTGTAATAAAAAATGGCGCTCAAATACGAAGGGGAGTTGAAAAAAAAAATCACTTATTATTTTGTACAGCGAAATTATGCGCAACTATGAACGAAAGCACATATTTACTTTTTAACATATCTAGTCTCCAGGGAAGTCTCCATTCGGTTGAATAAACGTTTGCCAGTGCGTGATTAACGTTACTTGTGTATTTCCCCAACGTATGTTTGACTTCAACACTCAAGTAGTCAAAGTCATAGACAAACCGCGCTAATATGTAACCGACGAACGCGCTACTGGTGAACGCGATCATCACTAAAATAATTATATTTGATGGAAAAATGCAAATAACCACGAGAAAAAAGTGACAAGCGACGGAAAGTCTACAAGGCGTATTTGACAACCGCATGCTGCAGAACGCAGGAGAGGGGGGCGGGGGGAGACGCCTATGACGTCGGCTGCGGTGCTCATTGGCTTCAAGCCGGAGTGAGCAAGGTCCGCATGCGAGACTCTAATACAGCAACGACACCAGGATTGCCTTTAAAATTGGCTCGCCCAATAATGCTGATGTTTGGCCTGGTTGGTGTGACATAGTAACCGAAAGAACAAGGATTACAAGAACACAACGCGAGCGCTGTCAACCAGTGGTTTTACTGGCTCGTGTTACAAACACCATTGCAAGCCTCTGTGAATAATAAAAAAAGAATCTCGCGAGATTATTTGCACTATCACCTAATACGACCGGAAATAGAAAGTCATCTTCTTCTTCTGAGTCGGTATATTGGTCCTCCCCTCAGAGAACTTTCTGCACCAAACATGGCTTTGCACTGCCTGCAGGATCGAAGGCGTTGCAAGCTCTCTGCATGCATAGGACTACTATTCTCCGACCCGGAGGAATACGACGGAAACCGTTTCTGATTATATGCACATTATCGCACAGTATCGCGCACTTCATTTCGATAAAACTGACATCTGTGCGCTAACGTGAGTACCGACATTACGTCGTACCATCGCATATCTTTGGGTGAAACTGAAATAGACGTGCCTGGTAAGCCCATGATCAATCCCGTAGCCGGGGGGGCAGAGAAGGGGAGGGTCCTATGAGCCTTCCGCCTCCAAATCGTTGCTTCCTCAAATAGGCACATTTTTCAAGTAGTTAAGCGGTTCCTACCCCCCACCCCACGGCAAAAATTCCTCGCTACGGGCCTGCCTACAATATACACATAAATACTCGAAGTCGGTCCAACTCGGAACGCTTGACTCAAATCAATAAAAAAAAAAATGCTATATAGGCCCTTCCTTGCCTACTGCTTCGCATGACATCGACTTCCAGAACGAGTGGGACCTGCCGTATTTAAAAACAAACAAAAAAAATTTTTTTTTCATTGTCCTCTGCTCCTGCCTTTCTTGGTGCTATATCCGTATCCCCCATTCCGCATCTGACGCTCATCACGGATCCCAGGTTCCCTACAAGAAGGGGAAACTCGGTCAGCCGTGACACCACGCCTGACCTCGCGTTCCTACGTAACACTGAGGGCACGTGGGACAACCTTCAGGAAGATTTAGGCAGCGACCGTTTTATCATAGAGATTACAATTCGGGTTAAACCCAAAACACCAATTAAGTATGAATACGTCGACTGGGATCTTTTTAGAAAGACCAAAGGCGAGACAGTTCCCCCCAGAAGAAAGCTATGCTCATCTAATCAACAACTTAAAGCAAGCAGTTAGAAAGTGCCTACAAAGGAAATAACGACGCAGCTTTGAGGTTCCCTAAAATGGACTCTAAACTAGCACACCTGTTAGAGGCCAAGCATGCCCTCACAAATAGATGGAAAACGCAAAAACTAAACCGTAGACTCAGGGCCTAAGTTAACCATCGGTTAACAAGGAAATTGAGGCCTACTCCAAACAACTTGCTGTTCAGCAGTGGAATGACAAATGTAACGAAACGGATAGTCGCATGAGACGAGGCAGTAAATGGCACCTACTCAAAAGCCTCCTCAACGATAAACATTCGAGAGCACGACTCATTGGGCTACAGACAGGCTTATCAAGAAACAGATTGCTCTCGGCCTCACGGAGACGCAGATTGCTAGCAACCTGCCCTGCGCCTATCTACCCCTTAAAGACGGTATTCCACATAATGTCGATCAAGATCAGGAACAAGCTACGTATACAGCTCTCGATAGGCCGGAATTGGACGAGCCATTCACGGAGTCTGAAATCACACATGTTCTTTTCAACCTAAATGGCAGGTCTGCGCCGGGGCCAGACGGAGTCACTAACAAACTCCTGCGTAATCTCGATGATAAGGCCATTGAAATCATTACAAAATAAATCAACGAGATCTGGTGCACTGGACAAGTTCCGATAGAATGGCGCACAGCAAAGGTGGTGTTAATCCCAAAACCGGGGAAGCCCCCGCACATGGATAACTTACGCCCAATCTCCCTTACATCGTGCATTGGGAAGGTGGCCGAACATTCGATACACAATCGTATTACAGGCCACATTGAAAAGCACGAACTTTTTAGGCACAACCTTCAGGAAAGCTTCAGGAAAGCGCTCTCCACGCAAGACGCTACGCTTCTCATCCAGAGGGTTATACTTGAGAACCCCTCTCGCGATGTTAAAGGAATACTTGCGCTCGACCTTGCCAAGGCATTCGATACGGTCTCGCAGGTGCATATTCTGGGTGAGATCTCCTCCCTTAATCTAGGAGAAAAATTCTACAACTTCACCCTCTCTTTCCTCTCAAACAGAAAGGCAAACCTGCGACTGGGTACGATCTCGAGTGCGACCTATGAACTAGGCAATCGTGGCACTCCTCAGGGGTCGGTCTTATCTCCTCTTCTCTTCAATATAGCTATGCACGGTCTATCCAACAAACTTGCTGAGCTCCCAGGGATCGGACATACCATCTATACGGATGAAATTACAATCTGGTCCCCAGGAGGTTCGCTTGCGGACCTGGAACAATACTTACAAGCGGCTCTAGACGTAACGGAAGAGTTCCTGGTTCAAACGGGACTCAAGTTATCGCCGGCAAAAATCTGAACTTTTACTCTTCAGACAGGCTAGGCAAGGAGTCCGAAACCTTGAACCTCTGGAGACTCTACCAGTTCAACTTAAGACCACGCAAGGCCAACCCACTCCAAGGGTGAGTTCTGTCAAAATTTTGGGCCTCCTAATCAATGCTAAAGGTTGTAACTCGGAAGCGATTAACAAGATTGGAGCGCAGGCAAACAACTTACTTAATTTCTAGGGTCACTAACAAAAGAGGAGGACTCCAAGAAGATATTCTGCTTAGGGTGCCTTTTTCATCAGCCATGTTAATTACTCAGCCCCCCTACCTCAAGTTGAGTAAGGTGGAAAAAAATAAGCTGGATACACTCATTAGAAACGGTCTTAAGAGGCTGCTTGGCCTACCGCAATGCAATGCACCTGCACCGAGAGGCTTTTAGAGCTAGGATCACATAACGCAGTTGACGAACTATAGGCTCACTTTGCTGCACAAGTCTGTAGATTATCGTCAACCAGGCCGGGAAATAAAATTCTTGACGAGGCAGGCATATCACCCTTAGTCTTAGTTTCGCTGCAAAATGTGCACCCTCTTTCTAGAGAAGCAAAGGAAAGCATAATAGTGGAGCTGATTGCGAGACACATCCACCCTATCTATAACAAGGGTGATGGAGAGTCGCTCGTGCAAAGGCTATTCTCAAGAGAGTCGGCCCACACACGGCTGACGTTTTGTTTGTCGATGCAGCCCAATACTAGGGAAAAGAAAGATTTGCTATAGCAGTTGTTGACGCGCGAGGAACGCTAATCAATGCAGCATCAGTGCAAACAAAACATGTACATGTGGCGGAGAAGACCGCCATAGCCCTGGCCCTTCATACGGCTAGACAGCCCGTCACCGTCTACTCGGATTCGCGCACGGCTCTCAGAAACTACTCAAATGCTTTAATATCAGGCCAAGCCGCTAGCATCGTTCACAAATCTATGCAAGGAGGAACAAATGAAAAGCTCAGCGGTCACCACATCTCGTGGTTCCCGGCTCACGTGGAATGTATATCAGGATGCAATCCCAACGAGCGGGCTCATTCCCTAGCGCGAGAGCTCACGTATCGCGCTGGGTATAACAGTCCGGCTCAGTCACAGGGCTGCCTCATTAAGGACCCTTTAACAACATTTAACGAAATTACGTCTCACTATAAGCTGGGTTGGCGAAAATTCCCTCCACTGAACCCCAAATTAAACAATGCCCAATCAGTTACTCTCAGACTTTTGCAGACACGCACTCATCTTACTCCTAGAGCTTTCAGTTGGTCCAATCCCGATTTTCTACCGGCGTGCTCTAAATGCGGGCACGAAACCTGCTCCTTCGACCATATGCTGTGGCTGTGCCCATTTAACGTGGGCTCCACTCTACATGATGCGGCCACCTGGGATGAGCGACTGCGCAGTCCGGACCTCACGCATCAACTCCAGGCCGTCCAGAGGGCTCGTGTCGTCGCCGAGAGTCATCATCTCCCGGTTCCGACATGAGTGGAGCCACCAACCTGATTGGGGAGGTCTCTTGGCCTCGTTTGTCTTGTCCCTCAGGATTCGAATAAAGTTATTTGTATGTATGTCCTCTGCTGATCGAGATTGCAAGACTGGGCGCAAACGTACCATGTATCAATCGATTTCTGCGGTGTAACTGAATCAGTTGAGATATTGCACACGAGGTAGCATTCAAATAAAAAGGTAGTGCCAGAAAAAAAAGAAAGAAAAAAAAAGTAATTCGAGCCTGCCAGGATTCGAACCTGGAATCTTCTGATCCGTAGTCAGACGCGTTATCCGTTGCGCCACAGGCCCAGACAAGCACGTTGGTTTTTAAGACTGGTTATAACAAAGTTTATTTAATTACTATAAATAATAAGTTATTGTTTGTGGTTTAAATAAATAACAATCTGTGGAAATTCACGTGCTTTGATATTTCACGTAGAATGAAACGTACGAACGGCAGTATTCGGTTGTCTATCTTATGTGGGTACGGTGAATTTATGGGCATCATGGTGGGCATACGCATCATCTGTCTAGCAGAAACAAAAAGGCGCAATTTTCTAGCGCATTTCTGATTACATTTCAGGTATCGGACGCCTTTGACACCTAATGCGTTCATTTGATGGAACATTCCGCCAACAAGCGTAGCAACGCAAATGGGTGAGCTGCTGTCGCTAATGCTTCGGAGCGAAAGTAATCGGGAAAAAACTGGCTGATGATCGCACGAATGATTACAGCTTCGCTGCGCTGATGTTGGTTCTGCTGATTTAGATGTAACTTGTTCGCACTCAAGCTCGCATGAAGGAGTGACTTGCGGCTGTTTTACTATACTAATCCAATGTTCCATACGTGGACAGTCGGAATCACTCTTTTCTAGAGCACCGAGTCGGCCGCTTCAGCTGGCGTTTTTTTGCAAAAGTGTGCAGGGACCGACGACATAATGATACCAAGCATAGCAACACCGCATGCTGAGTCCTTGTGCTATAATATAAGCATGAACAGAAGCTTGAAGCTAATGCGGGGAAGCAGCTGCGGACGCCACCAACGTCCACAGCCACGCGCTCGGCCGCTGTAGACAAGTGTGAATCCGTCTGTGCTACTTCGCTCGTTGCCATGCTTGTCTGATTTCGTCGTTGGTATCCACGTCCCTCCGCTGAGTTCATGTAGACTGCTGCTGTTCTGAACCTCTTTTCTTGAACGTTTCAGCGAGTGTTCGTCGTTCCTGTGGAACCAGCTGGTATCCGGGGCGCCCGTAGTGCTCGGCATTGATGCCTACAGGTGAGAGCGATACCTCCTTACAATCTTGTATTCCGCAGCTTTGAATCTACATATTTGTTCTCTTGCATTTGTTGCTAGCACTTCTGGCATTCGTATATCAACTCAAGGCGCTAAATACAGAGTAAGAACTGCAATGTTGCTTCACATGCCGGCGATCATGCCATGCACTGTAGACAAAATGACCTATCTGGAATGCTAGAAAGGTGGCGTGTTATTACACTTGTAAATAGTGTTGCAAGGGAATAATACGCTTCCGCTGCGCTACAGTGAAAGAAGACGCATGGCACATTAGGGGCGCTCACGAAATTTGTGAGAATGTTGTTCAAAATGATAGCCTAAAGTTGATCCTAGTACTCTGCAGGGAACCTTTATGCTTATGTCTGGTGAGTATAGTTGTGCTTAAACACACTGTGTGCAGTAGTATTGTGTACCATGGGTTCCGGAAAAAACGTCCCCCGAAGATACGTCCACTGAATAAACATCCCCGGAAAAGCTGTCCCTGGAAAAGATGTCCCCATTTGCGTTGTCGGGAAAAAAAGTCCCCACACGGACACCGTCGAACGTTGCGCCTTTCAGTCGCCAATTATTTATTTCTCAAAGAAAAAAAAAAGATTCTTTTGAAGACTGCAGTTTACTGAAATATTACTCACGAAGCACCATAATGACGCCATAACACCTCAGGGACCTCGTTATTCCGGCACCTTGGAGTATGACTGCGGGCGACCACGCAGAGCACTTCCTGTGCTACGATACTGGCCCAGAGACTGAGAACAGACTGCTTGTATTTGCCAGAGCAACGTGCTTGAAGTTATTAGCCGAGAGCAGCACCTGGCTTATGGACGGAAACATCGATCTCGCTCCCAAGGGATTTCTGCAGTTATACTTTGTTCTTGTACCGCTAGGCGAGGGCGTTGTATCAGTTGTTTATGCCTTCATGACAAGGAAGAACCAGGAAGCGTACGAGGATCTGTTGAAGTCACTACGAGACCAGTGCGAACTCCTTGGACTCACTTTGTATCCGGTTGTCATTATATGCGACTTCGAGAAGGTGGCCTTGAATGCTGTAAAAGCAGTTTTTGGAGAAGACGTCACGACAAAGGCGTGCTTCTTCCACTTGTGCCAAAGCACCTGGCGAAAAATTCAAGAGCTCGGGCTGGTCACCCTTTACAGGCAAGATCAGGAGTTTCGAACTTTCATGGGAATGCTGGATGCCCTTGCTTTCCTGCCCCTTGACGACGTACAGGATGGAATGACCACATTGAAACGTTTAATGCCAGAAGCTGGCCGAGAAGTACTAGAGTATTTTGACGAAACGTATGTTTCAGGTACTTACAGGCGGGTAAAGAGAGCTGAAAACACAGTTCGTCTGCGGCGAACACCTCCCACTTACCACCCTGCCATGTGGAACGTCTACTCAGTCACTCTTGATGGAGGGCAAAGGACAAACAATCATGCCGAGGCCTGGAACAGAAGGCTGGGAAGCATCGTGGGCCACAGCCGCCTAACAGTGTGGAGGGCCATTGACGCCTTGCGCTCGGAAGAAGCCACTGTAAAGATGAAAATGGCCCAGTCTCGAGTTGGTGCACCCCCAAAGAAGAGGAGCAAATCAGCGGTCGCTACCGAGAGGACGAAAGTTGAAGATTTCTTGAGGGCTGTTGGACACACGATTCGGTTTTAACTTCATTCGTTTTTCGAGCCCACTTTGGCCGAAAATTCACGAAGTGTCGAATAAAGATTGCAGTTTTTTGTTGAGTGAGTTCGCACTTTCTTTGTTTCGTGGTTAATTTTCACCTGGGGACTTTTTTTCCTAGACAGCAATGCCAGAGGGGACGTTTCTTCCGGGGACGTTTTTTCCTTATATAATAAAGAGAGGGCCAATTGATGAAAAAGGGTTCACTGGAGAACTGTGCTCTGCAAATACGTTGGTGTGTCTCCAAGCTGGCGGCACACGAACCACTGGCGAGGGTGCAGATGATGCTGTTCTTCTTCAAAACGCATTTAATAATTACAGTTTTGCTTGTGTCATGCCCAGGCCTCCTGCTGTCAAGATTAAAGATCAGGTGTTGAATGCTGCGTTCCGGACAGCATTAGAGAAGCGTGCAGAGCAGTCTGTGCTTTCTTCATTGGCTGGCACTGTGCAGTTTTCTGCTGGTACGTAGGCACTGTTTCCTTTAGCACTTGGCCTATGCGTCTAAGCAAAAGTGGCTGAATATTACCAGATCTATAGTAACCATGGGCGTCGGCAGGGTGGTTCAAAAGGGGCACTTGCCCTCCTCAAGACACACGAGCAGTTGCCCCCCCCCCCCCCCCCCCCAAAGCTACACCAGCGCTTCCCCTCCCCCCAGCCGTGATGCAACATGGGTTTGCACACCCCACGACAAAATCCTGCCGACATCCATGATAGTAACAAAGAGCAAACGTGTATATCTCATTCATTGATTTCTTTATTTATTTATTTTTTTTTAAATACAAGGCATTGCTTATGGGTCAGAGCAAAAGGCAATAGAAGGTGATTAATCTGACAGGGTCCTGCTTGTGCTGTACGTACCAGCACTGTTTGTACGAGTATGTATCATCAAAAGTTGTACAGAGAAGTCTTGCAAGTCTGAAAACTATAGTTAGCTTTATTATATAACAAAATGACGGGAAATTTTTTTGTACAAATGAATGTAATATAGAGAGGCAGAAGGCACAATCGCTTCAGTATTTACAAAAGACTGCCATTCACGTTACTGAAACCAAATTTACAGAATTTCTTAAGTTTCAAGAAGTGGCCAAATCTTGAATTTCAGATTTTGAGGAGTGGTGCAGATTTGCGTCACTTAAGCAGTGGCTTAATTCGAAGGTTCGTTAGTTCGGATCCCACCAATCAATTGGGTGATTTTTCGTCCACTTTAATTTCTTTTAATTTAAGTGAGAACCATTGCACTGCAGTTAAGAAACCACAAATAATGTCCTCTATGTGTTCCTTGGCTTAATTGTCGGTCGCTTTAATTAATTATGCGTTTTTTATGTAAATCATGAACGACATTCTTGCTTAAAGTAGTGACAAGTGACTGCACTTCAGCCTCCCTTAAGTTCCCAATATATGTACATTGACAATATGAGCACTGACATTTATGTTGCAAATAAAGCAGAAACATGGAATTTCGTGGTTTGACATAAATGCTGATGTGTCAATACTATCTTCTGAGTTAAGCAATGTAATTGCTTTCTTTTGTAATGCAGACAGTCTACAATAATGTTGATTAAAATACTGTGCTACAGTTACTGGGACACAAGAAGTTAGAGAGGACACACGTTACGAAGTGGACGCAACAAGCGCAACGTGTGTCCTCTCTAACTTCTTATGTCTCATTAACTTTAGCAAAGTATTTTAATGATGCAAAACCAACTAGCCTAATACCTTACTTTGCTACAATAATGTATTATCTTCCTTTCCCCACACTTGCAAAACAGCAACTGAAATGAGAACCAAGGAATGAAAAATGTTATGTAGATGGTTTAGCATAACAAGGAAC
Source organism: Rhipicephalus appendiculatus (assembly GCA_030522465.1). NCBI lineage: Eukaryota > Metazoa > Arthropoda > Arachnida > Ixodida > Ixodidae > Rhipicephalus > Rhipicephalus appendiculatus. The sequence continues at coordinate 215,139 of JALIZH010015002.1, forward strand.
TTTGTTGCCTTTTTTCTGGTGTTGGTCATGTGTTTGGACAAGTTAGATGAGAAAGTACTGAAAACCCAATAAGTAGCATTTTCATGCTGTTCTGTTCTCATGGTGCTGTTCCTCTAGTGCTTTAGACTTGTTCATTTGTAGAAGTTTGTCATCTTGACCTGACTTCTTTTATTTGCTCTCCAGAGCATCTTGTTTTGATGCCACTTCATTTCAAACTAAGGAAAGCCTGTCTTAGTGGCTGATCATTTTTCTTTGTCACTTTCTGTTAACCCATTTTATCCATTATTCGGACAACCTATATGGTTAATAATGACTTTCGGCATATTTATGAGCCTAGTAGTCGCAACACTTCAGGGTAGTAGTGTCGTTACTCTTCTAGTTTTTATTAACTGCAACTGCTTCTTGCAAATTGAACTAAGCACCTTTTCTTTGAGATGTGATAGAAGTCTGTAAATTTTTGTTGTTACAAGGTAACTTTTTTAGGCAGCTTTTTCTATTTGTTTGTTGACCCCATTTTCCTTATTGATGTATGTCAAAAAGTTTGCATACCACAAGACCCTGAGAATGCATTGAAACTTTCGAGCAGTTAGCGATTGTAGCCAGTAACATTGTGCAATGCTATGTGTTTTTTTGTATACTGTGCAAGTGCATGCTAGAAACCTGAATACCATGCTGCGTTTTGAGGCTGTATAGCTGTTAAGCTTTTTCTCTAATACCATAATTGACTGTACATATTACCACACTGCTGCTAGCATTCTAACGTCACATGTACTGCAAGTGCCTAGTGACAAGCAGAAAAGTAGCAGTTTCTTGTGACAAGGCTGCGTATGAATAAAAACCAACAGATAATGACGCCAAGGTAGATGTAAAGGTGTTATTTGTAGTCTTTAAATGTATTGTAGTAATTATGATATAAATGTGAATTGAAGTAGACGAATGGACCACTTGCAGCCGACAGGTACCGAACCTGTAACCTTCGGATGGTGTGCCCGATGCTCTAACAATTGAGCTCAACTTCATCGGGTAATTATGTGCGTGTACTAAACCTGGAAGTGTTAGCCAGCGCCGATCATAGCCATGACGGCGACTGTGTTTTTTTTTCCAGCTGCCGTCATGTAGCACATGATACGCTGTCAGTTGGTGTTCATAAAGCTTGTTTCTATCAAAGAAAAATGAGCCCTTAAATTCCCTTCTTTCGTTCAAGGCTGCATATTGTACTTTGTTGCGGTCATGCCGCATGCCGTTAACACCTGGTAATTTGATGAGCAGCACAGCTTAAACTGAAGTCACCCTCAAATGATATTTTTCCCCCTATCTGTTCATCATAAAGTATTCGTTAAAATCTCATTCTACAGCCATGCGCTATAAATATTTTCTCTGCCCTGACAATATAAAGTGCAATTTGATTCCTGTGTACTGTCGCTCATGAAATTCCCTGATAACTGTATCTTTCAAGTTGTGTACTCCATTTCACTTTCAGAGAGCGATGGCATCATCATCGTGCTTGACCAGGTGCCAGGCTGCACTCCATCTCCGCTGCGTTCGAATGTCATCCAGGTTCCCTGCAAGGTGTCGTCATTTCAAAAGACTGCATTTGTTAGAATAACAACTGTATAGGCTTGTGCGAATGTTCGAGCACTTCGAATATTCGAACGAATATTAACGTGTTCGAATTAGCTTCGATTCGAATTTAAATTATTGGAAATTTCTAAGTATTCGAAACGAACGAATAGGTGCACATTAATTTGCATGTAACACCCTGTAAAGGTGGTTTCACTGCAGTAGAGGGGTGCTTTATCGTGAATGCACCTTTCCAGAGAAAATCTGCACTGGCCACAAAGCCTCACTTTAAGGTTATATGAACATATTACTCTCGAATCACTTCATCCTTTTTTAAGTTGAAAAGCTTGTTATGCCGGCTTATATGCTGTAAGTATAGTAAATTTTAAAATGTAACATATTTTACAGGTTATCACTTGAATGCAACTATTCAAAGTTGCTTCCACTTCCTTTGAACCATAAACAATGAATGGCATTTCGCACATGCCTTGTTTCAATTAAAAAAAAATATTGTGCAGGTTAGTTGGGTCATGACAAATATGTTCATTTTCCTTTATAACGATATATACCATTCAACCTCGATTCGAAATTATTTTAATTAAATCACTGGTCACCTCGATTTCACTTCAAACATAGAATTTACTATTCGCACAAGCCTACAACTGTAGACTGCCTCCAGCCCAAGGTACTCTTCTTGACGTAGCCCGGTCACTTATCTTCATGCTCCGGTATTACAGCCGAACAAATCATGTTCATAACCTATGTGATAACTAGAGACCGGATTTTAGGCAAATGCCTATTTTGTTCCTTGCACTCCTATTGCACCACTTTCGTATATGAGCATGAATTGGAGCCTAAGAAAGGGCTCTGTGGGTCTTTCTATAGGCCCTATAAATACCCATTTTGAAACATATTTAATATGAACACTATTTAGCCTCAAGTTTCACTTTTGGGTGCAGAGACCATTGTTTATGTTATCGGGCAACATTGTTCAGAAATCTAGATCTAAGGTGTTCAACCTAGTCCTGTAGTTAAACCGACTCCCAGAAAACAACCGCTAGCAGCAGTGAAGTGTGGCGCTGGCTAGCATAGGTCGCCGCGCTGACATGTCGTGAGCGGCTGGTGAATGCAAAACCGTGGAGAGCCGTCTGGGCAAAGATTGTGAAGAGCAAAAGGAAGGAAAATGTTATGTGCGTGCGGGTTTTTTTTTTTTTTTTTGTAATTTAATTTTTAAGGTGTTCACCGCCAAGGGAGAAATTGACTCTACGCGGCTTGACTCTGCCAATAAGGGGCATCCCTCCCTTCTGGCCTTTTAGCGGCCTGGCTATCTGCTCCTGCTCTTCCTTTCTCAGCCATGCTCGAAAGAAAGACACCTGGGAGTGTGTTGACTCGACAGTGGACACGTGACTCGCCATGCTACAGAATAAATGGAGAGACCGTGTTTGGTGAAATGTGCAGGAAAAAGGACAGTTGCATGGCTGTGTTCAACTGTTAGTGTCTTTGTGCCATCACAAACAATTTTTTTTCCTGTCGTAGAGACAGATCACGCACATCTTCATTTGAAATTATTTACGCTTATGTAAAAATTTATTGTGCCTATATTTAAAGTGTCGAAAGCCTTGTTTTGCCTGCCTATTTTGGACACCTAAAACATACTTTTTTAATGCCCAAAAATCTGGCCTCTAGTGATGACCTCAGACTAGTTTTTTAGCACTCTTTTTACCATTTATTATGCGAGGATGTTTCAAGTCCTCTGCGGTATTGTTTTCTCTGTTGTCTCCTTTTATTTAAGAATGCATTCCAATACATTTTCAGTTTGACAAGGTGACCCAAGGAAGTGGTACCACTAACTCAAGCAAGGAGGATTGGTTGGCTAAGTTGACGGTAAGAATGACCCTTGTATTTACTGGGTTGCAAAGTTTGGTTGAAAGGTGCTGCACAATACTAGTGATGCAGTAATGTAGACAGGACAGCTTTACGAAAAATTCATACCGTTGTAGTCTGTTAATGGTTTTTGTTTGCATTTATCGGTCATCATGTCGCATCCCATTAAAGGCGCGCTGCGCCTGTATTTTACTTTGCCCAGTTCTGTATTACACTGTATTCCTTGCATTATTCGGAGAAGAATGTAAAAAAAAATATTAAGAAAATTGAGGCAGGGAAGCAAAAGTTATTCAGCTTACAAATTCGAAATGACAGCAAATTACAGAAAGTTCTTGCACCAATAAACACTATCACATCATCATTTAATGACAGAAAGAGATCCATCCTTTTGCAATTCGCCTGTCTAGTGAAGACTTAAGCTGCTTTGGCATTGTGGCCTTTTCACAACAATTCGTAAACATTCTTTTTGACTGACAATTTACTGAAGCTGTCTTCAATCACAGCACTTTACGAACGTTTGTGTCATGGGATCCTTGTTCATGAAGGACAAAAATTAACGAATCTGTATGTGCCAATGATTGTTGCTGCTGATGTTCTTGCAATTGTAGTAAGGTACATAGAACTTGATTGTTGCTATGTTACTTATGCATGCTGTGGTTGACACCAATGTCACAAGATGGTGCCACTTGAAAGGATGTAAGAATGGGCTTGTTGGTGGTGATACATGGTGAGACAACATTCTGTTGGAAGTAAGCGCATCGTCCTCTCGTCTCTTTTCTTCGTCCGTGTTTTTTCGTGCGCCTTAAGTCTCGCCATGGTGCCACTAGTGCTGTTCTGTACGCTGTATGATTATCTCCTATGTGCCGTTAAACAATCATGGTACATGTACTGATGAGTGAAGCGAGTTAAAGCTCTCTAGCAAGTTGCTCCCATATGACTAAGTGTGGTGCTATTTGTCGTCCTGTATGATGACACACACTGCAACAACCTGAACTGCAACTGGGCCCAGCATGACACATGCACATGCACCAGAGATTTGTACAAACCATTGGATAGCGTGTCTATGACAGAAGTTGTGTAGGTTTTTAATTTGTATTGCACACTGCTGAGATTTCATGAGTTTGGGTAACCTTAAATGTGTAAGACTCATCCTATTATTGCATATAAGTGGCTACATGTAAAGCATTGCCATGTACAGTATGACGTTCACACTGAACCATTCAAAACGAACAGCTTAACATATGTGTCGCGTTCCTTCAGCCTCACATCTGCCGTTGAAAATTGTTGGTGTGCGATGGTGTAGAATCGGGCCTACTTCGATCTCGGTCCTTTCTTTGCTGCTGAAGCACTGTCAGGTACTCTAGTAAGCAAAAGCATAACAAAAATAATGTGCATAACTCAAGGAGTGAATCGGGAAAGCTGAAGTGATTTGCAGGTTCATGTTTCTTTGGCACTGATAGTGATGGTGTAATCAATAAGACTTAGGCCTTCATTGAAATCTGAGGGCCATTTAGAAGGCAGGTGTTTCCCCCTATTATTGCATTTTAATTTCCCCCACACGTGTGCAGTGCCATTCCTGACACACTTGCTACCCTTTTCTAGAGCTTTATGCAAATAGGAGTCTTGCATGTGCACTGCTGATGTGCACATACAAGTCTTGTATGTGAAACCTCTGGCTTACTCACCATCAAAATTTTCTGAGGTGGCATGTCCTGCTGTATGACATTTCACGTTCCTGCAAGGGTATGGAGAGTCAGTCACGCGTTTGCATTGGTGGTGGTGATTGAAGGCAAAATATGTATAGCATTTCTTTACTGTATAGAGCAGTGATGTCTTCTCTCGTTGTAAGGACAAAATAAGATGGGCTCATGTGAAAGCACCCAAGGTAGTCAAAGTTAGACGGTAACTTGTCACTCTGGTGTTGTTTTGAGACTGAAGTGAATTAATCAATCAATCGATGAAGGGTAGATAGGTGAGCTAGTTGGTATAGGTTCATTATAAAAACTTTGCAGCGCAAACAAACACAAAAAGAGCAGGACACAAATGCAGTTTGTGTCCTTCTGTGTCTTGTTTGTTTGCACTGCCAAGTTTCTCTAAATAATGAATAAATCAATCAATCAATCATAGTTTGCCACAGTGATCACAGCTCTTTCTTATTCTTGCTTGCTGTATGCACACAGACCTTTGAAGATGCCTGGCACTATGCATCACTGGAATGTGGGCTGGGCTTCAGTCTGGCCGTCGCTGTTGACATGGTTGCCCGCATCAAGGGTCCTTCTTGCGACCTGACCATGAGTGCAGTGACCCCTATGCTTCCGTTGCGCCTGGTGCCCCTGTTCCCGATTCCAGTGCTCAGGAGTGGTGTCCAAGATACTCTGTCCTCGCCACACGCCGCAGCACTGCCTGACTTTGGGTACTAGTATCACCTTTGTGTCTTAGCTGTGCACTAAAATGCGCTGAGGTTGCAAGTGTGGCTAGACCCAGAATGACTGAATTGTTTCAGCTAGCTGAAATTGCAACCCTCCTGAACAAAACCACATTTGAAATTAAACCAGTACATGTTACAGCAAAAGATTACCAGTTACAATTACGGTTTCTTCATTAAAAATGCCATTGGTTACATTTTACAATTACGGCCCCAGGAAAGTGATTGAGCAGTTACAAGAATCTAATCAATTACATTTTCATTACTTTCCTCCGACCTTTGTTGGTGCCTAGAGTACTAAATAGAGTACTAAATAGAATGAGCCGGCCTCACTCTTTCAGTGCATCCCTAGAAACTGTGTTTCAAATTTTTTTGTTGCTCATCTTTCTTGTGTTATTTTCAATACACTAGCAGTGACACTGAAAACTTGCCTTATTTGCTCAGCGGAGGGAATTATGGTGCTCTAACTTATGGACACCTTCAACACAAGATCGTGGTTACTCACAGGTGCAATGCTCGCTGATGTCTGCATCATTAATGATGCACAGCGCTTCAATGTTCTTGCTGCTCAAGTATGTCACTTGTGGTTGGTGCACTGAAAAATTGGAGAAACCATCCATAGTCGATTTCCTTGCATCGACATCCATTGAGGCATGATTGTGCAAAGATTAAATTGTCAGCAAATATCTGGTTGACCATTAATGTGAGGAAACAAATGCTGAGCACCTAGTCGAATGTGCATGTCCACAAGTCTGCTGTAACGCACGACTGCGAGTGTTCTCCTGTATGGTTCCCACCAAATTCAAGTTCCCAATGCTGTGTACCCTGTCATTACCTGTCTGAGTCAAAAAGTAGCGTAATGACATACATAATTAATTAGTTACTAAATAAAGGAATTGAATTACAGTGAGAGATACTGAGTAAACAAGTAATCGGGTACAGAACTACTAAAAGGTGCAATTAATTTTGCACGTGTCGTTGGGTACATGTTCACTTGAAATGCACTACACGTCATTGGATACTTTTGATTTGACCTGTGCTAGAAAATCGTGCATCCTATTTTAGCTGTGGCAAAAAAGAAAAAGAAACGTGAATCGTAAGATAAGCATGATGGTGATATTATTGTGGCGTACGTATTTCGCTTTTAGGTTCGTCACTCTGTGTGGGGACCACCTCTGCTTTCACTTCAAGCATCAGCTTGAGGACGGTGGCCTGAACTTCATCGGAGTGTGAGTAGAAACGCTTCACAGTCTGCTGCCTCACTTCAATCGCTTCTCTCCAATTTTACAAGCGCATGTTAAAGGGCCCCTAAACAACCTTTGAAAATGCAAAGAACAAGAGCGTTGTTCTCTTGAATCACAACAGTGGGGACTCCAGCCCAAGAGATGACCAGGCACAGTTACCTAGCGCCCTCAGGCGTCCTTCCGCCTGACGCTACCTCGCGCCCAATGGACGTTGCAGCCCTCCAGCTTCGTCTGCCCACGTTCTGGCGCAACAACCCGCAGTTTTGGTTCGTTCAGGTTGAAGCTCTCTTTGATCTCCGCCACGTCACTTCTGATATTTCTCGGTTTCGCCACTTGCTTTGCCCCCTGTCTCTTGAGGTGGTTCAAGAGGCGACGGACGTCATAGCTTGCACCTTTGAATGACTCCCCGTACCAGCAACTGAAGCAGATCATTCTAGACTGCACCACATCGTCTGAGAGCGCGCTCCTACAGCATCTGCTTACCTCTGAAGAGCTTGGTGATCGACACCCCTCTCAGCTGCTCAGCAGCATGTGGCATCTCCTCGCCACAAACAACGTCAACTCGGACGGTAAGCTTTTGAAAGAGCTCTTCCTGCAGCACTTGCCACAGTCTGTTCGTCTCGTCTTGGCTGCTACAGGAGAGTTGACCCTCGATCGCCTTGCCCAGCTCGCTGATAGAGTCCACGATGCGACTTCCGATTCGGTCACCGCACTCGCTTTTACGCCAGAGTCTTCTGCCGTGTCTCGCTTGGAGTACAGGATTGACTAGCTCACCGCTTCCATCAGTGTCCTTCGAACATCCTCTCGTGACCAGCGCGATGTTTCCTCACATCAAAGCCACCGTTCGTCACTGAGTATAGGATCCGCACGCTGATCCCATCATGCCTGTATGTTAGGATCCTCGAACACTTTCCTGACATCATGACCCTTGCAATTTAAAGTGGCCACCCAAGCACAGTGTAACCCACCGTATTGTCACTCGTGGTCCACCCGTCTCAGCTTGTCTGCATTGCCTCTTCAGGTGAGCGTCTGGTGATTGCTAAGCGCGAATTCGACCACATGCTACAGCTTGGTATTATTTGCCCTTCGTCCAGTACTTGGGCCTCACCACTATATCTGTCCGCCGCGGTGAAGTGGCTGTGGTGCTTGGCTGCAGACCCGAAGGTCGCGGGTTTGATCCCGGCCGCGGCAGTGGTCGCATTTCGATGGAGGCGAAATGGTAGAGGCCCGTGTACTGTGTGATGTCAGTGCACGTTAAAGAGCACCAGATGGTCAAAATTTCCAGAGCCCTCCACTACGGTGTCTCTCATAATCATATCTTGGTTTTCGGACGTAAAACCCCAGATGTTATTCACCACTACATTTGGTGCCCTAAAAAGAGCCCGGTGACTGGCGTCCGTGCTGCGACAACTGGGCTTTGAATGCTCTCTCGTTCCACGATACTATCACCTTCCACATCCAATATATTTCACAGGACGCTTGTAGGGATGCCAGATGATTAACAAAGTGTGCCTTTTCAAGATGTATCATCGAATCCCAGTGGAACCTGCCAATATCCCGAATATGGCCATTACTACACTCTTCGGCTTGTTCGAGTACATGCACATACCTTTTGGCCTGCAAAATGCCAGTTCAAACTTTCAAAAGATTCATTGCAGAGGTGATGTGCGGCCTCCCTGCTGTGTTTGCCTACATCGATGATATCCTCGTCACGAGCCGCACTCCAGAAGACCATGAGCCTCGCCTCTGAGAACTCTTTAATGCCTTCAACAATTTGGTCTGGTCCCTCAGAAATGCGTCTTCAGTTCTTTAGAGCTCGAGTTTCTGGGTTACCACATCTCGGCACTGGGAATTCATTCGTTGCCCTTTCACGTTCAGGCTGTGAAGGACTTCCCAGCACCTACTACCCTTCGCCAGCTACGCGAGTTCCTGGGCCTTGTTAATTTTTCTCAGCGCTTCATTCCACTCTGTGCTGAGCTTCTGAACCCACTCACTGAGCTCCTTCACGCACCCAAGAGCTCCTCATTCGTGATTTCCTGGTCTTTCGAAGCTCTAGCTGCTTTCACGGCTGCTAAACAAGCTGTAGGCAGTTCGGTACTCCTCATTCAGCCGAGGACTGACGTGCCTACTCACATAATGGTGGATGCTTCCAGTGTCGCCATCGGCACTGGTTCTTCAACAGAAAATTGATTCTTGACTGGCACCCACTGGGATTTCTTCTCCCGGAAACTACAACCAGTTAAGACTCGCTACAGTGGTTTTGTTCGGGAGCTGCTCTCCATCTACTCCACCATCCAGCACTTCCGCAGCACATCGCCCGCAACCGCTACCGAAAAGGCAACCAACGCGGATTAGGCCTAGCCTGCACGTTGGCATGTTGTCGCGGGAAATTTATCCAAGACAACATGAAGATTGAGCATCGAAAAGATCGCACTCAAGCACTGACCCAAGAGAAACGTGCGTGATATGAAGTTCGGGTTTGCGGCTGGCAGACCAACCGCGACAATAGCCCACCAAGCTTGTGTAAGACAGTGTACTGGCAACAAAGGTGGAAGCTTGCGTCATAAAGCCATAAAGCTTTTAAATTTGTGGACGAGGTCGCAAGTGCGACATTTGTTGCACTCTACAACGACGCTTTTCCCGACGCTTTACCCACATGAAACGATCGCATGTTTCATGTGGAGCGCGTGACCGGCAAGCAGCGTAGCACGCCAGCGCCAGGCAAAGGCTTCTCTGTCGCCTTGGCAACCTTCTTCCTCCCTCACTTGGCGCACCCGTGATATCCGGGATGCGCTGCTGCCATGGTCTTTTTTCTTTCTTTCTTTCTTCTTTCTCTGCCCCTCGTTCGTTCACTCCGCGTCCCCTCCTCCTTCGTAACGACATCTTCACTCTCACCCCAGTGGCGCACTTCCTTTGAGGAGCACACTCGCTACCACGTTTGTCAGAAATATTTTTGGGCAGTGGCATTATAACCCGTCTTTCATCTTGGGGGACTGCACAATAACCAGTATGCGTATACATGGGGTTCTACGGGCGGGTAAACGGGAGTCGTGAAAGATTACGTTGTAAGCGGTCCTGCACTATACGTGGTTACGTTATAAGTGGTTTGAACTGTATTCAATCGAATATTTTTCAGTCTCATGTTTGCTTGAAAATGTGAATATAATGATAACAGAACAGGACAGTCAAATAGCTGTCCTCTTAAGTTACCCTAGAGCGTTGTAGAAATGCATGAAGATGTTCTTGTTCAGTTCTTGTTAGGTATGAAGGAACTCAGTTGCTTCAAAGTTCGTGTCGCTGAGTGTCCTGCACATTCATTTTGAGAACGATGTCAATTCCATTTTCATAATTTATTCTCCGTCTTGCCCCATTTATATCTCTGTCCTGCACGTGTTTATCAGCTGCACTGTATGTATGAGAAAGTTTTTGAGTGAATTGAATTTGGTGTCAGACAAAGAAGTGAGAAAGGTGACTCTTTTTTTTTCTTTCTTTCTTGGTGCGTAGCTGGATAAGTGGTGTGGCATCAGTCGAGCACCCCTTCATCTGGCTTGTTTGTGCCCAGTTTGTCACAAGCCAGAGATTGGCTTCAAGGTGAGTGGCCTTGACGTAAGACTGATCATAATGAGACGTGATCACCAGTGTATCCGAACAGGGACAGGAAGAAGGAACACGAAATCACACTAGCATTGTCCCATGTTCAGCTTACTCAGCTTACTTCACTCAATGCCTGATAGTCATGCAAAGCTGCCATTGACCATGTTTCTGTTCCCTAGATGGTCATACCACTTTATCACTTTATTAGAAAGTTGCTTTTGCAATCCACTCATTACTTACATTGCCCAGTAATATTCTTCACAGCCATAGTCGTTTTTCAACTCGGCAGGGCATACCCAGCAATAGCACTTCGGTCAGCTGCTCCATACATTCTTGCCAAGTACAATAGCACAAAAAATTGTTTTTTATGATTTTAAAGCAGTCTTACAGTTATGGCAGACAGTTGGGCTAGTTGGTGTTGGGCGTGATTACACATTATTACTAGCAAAGGACAGGGATGTGAAGAAGGAACTCAGGAACACGTCAGCGTTGTCCTTGGACCTATTATTTTTCTTCAGGGTCCTTTCAGGATTCTGATTAGTATTGGATCTAGTATTTGTAGGAAATACTAGATTCAATGTATGTTCAGCACTTGGCCCACTGTGTTCTTTTCTGCTTCTGTGGCTTCATTCATGCTTTGGCTTCTTAAAGAAAAAAATAGTTTTAGTTGTAGGAAATTATCCTTCTACATTCTACTACAGTCAAATCCAGTTATAACAATACTCAAGTGCCACCAAAATTCCATTGTTATAACCGATAATTGCTATAAACGGGTTGCACGAAAAAAAAGCAAAATACTAGAAGGATGGCAAGGTGTTGTGAAAAAAGCTAAAATATCGGATGAGATATGCCAACAGACACCAGTGATAAGGATAACAAAGCTGCCGATTTTTCGGACATGCTTCAAATTTCGGACGCTTTCACAGGACCGCCAAAAGCCTTATAGAGCCAATGTATGACAACATCTGAAGTTTTGGACGCTGAAACACTTCCAGGTCTCAACATTTTACTCAAATTGTTTGTCCCGAAAGTGCATTAACAGAAGCCACAGCCGCGCGCACTGTAGCGCATTTTGAAAGTCAGCTTTGCCTCAATGCTAGAACGCTGTGCGGTGAAGCATACCACAAATTCGAAGGCGCGCTATGGGCGGGCGTTCAGTAGCTTGAATTTCTCGTTTTTTTTTTTTTCCAAGGATTTCGCGCTCCATTACCTTTCGGCATGGACGCCCAACAGCCAGAATTTATTGTTATAACCGATAATGCGGCATGCGGGCATTGCTTTAAGCGGGTTATTTCACCATAGAAAACATACAAAAGTTGACGGTGCAGCAGCCTCTCATTGTTATAACCATTATATTGTTAAAACCGGTATCGTTATAAGTGGGTTCGACTGTACACCAGAAAAGCCAGTCATACCTTGAAAACAGGCCTGGCACAGAGAAACAAGAAAAGCCAGTCATACCTTGAAAACAGGCCTGGCACACAGAAACAAAAGGGTGCAGTGATACCACCTTGCATGTAGACCTCATACCAGCTGGGCACAATGGGAGTTTTGACAACATCCACTCGTGCATAGTCAATATTTTTAATCACTACTGACAGAATAATTAGTACTCCATATTCTATAGGAGCCAGAAGCTAGAAGTTTCAAGAACCTGTATGACACCACAGCTGTCCAAATAAAAGAAAATACTTATGAAAACTGGGAGACTGCACTGACGAACATGGGAATTTGACCAAAAGTTCACCAGATAGAGGATTGGCCTCCATTTTGTCTTGTAGTAATCGGTGATCTTGTGAAAATAAATGAGAACAGCATTTTGAAAAGGCACTTTATCGCTCTAAATTCATATGACTTCGTGTAATGGTGTCCAATAAAAATGGGCCGTTGAATTGATTCTCATTCTTTGATTCATTTCACGACAAGAGTCTAAATTTCGGCATGTTTGGTGCCTTTAGGTAGCATGTGAGGGTTTATTGGTCAACTACCTATTTGTAAATCTCAGTTACTGTGCGAGGCATCAAGCAATAAGAATGTTCCACATTCACTGCCAAGGCAGTTAGAGGTACTCGTTAATGCTGCCAGGGCTACCATCATAACTGGTACCAAAGAAAGTGGACAGGGGTACAGCTGCCATCGTAGCACAACTGGTTGTGCACCGCACACAAAATGCGAAGGTTGTGGGTTCGGTCCCCAACGGCAGCATACATTTTTAACAGCAAGGCTGTTTAAGCTCGCTGTAAGTTGTCTGTAGAAAACAGAAATTATTATCATCATGAACCGGTACGTGCTCTCTACATCCTCTTTATATTCGTCCTCTTCTGCTTTGCTCCTAGAACATGTGCGCTGATTTCTCCGGCGTAACCTGTAATAACCCTGATGGGTGAGAGAAACGAGTACAAATAGAGAGAAAGAAAAGAAACAAAGTTCTTGTCGAAAAAAATTCTTCACAAGGCAGAATTCGAACCCACGTGCCTTCAATCCAAGGGCAAGCGCTCTAACCACTGAGCTATTCAGGCACACTAGCACAGCATAGCATAGCCTTGTATAGTATAGTATAGTATAGTATAGTATAGTATAGTACAGTACAGTATAGCAAGGAAGGTGGAAAAATGAAGTGAGGGTGAGGAGTAAAGCATGGAATAGGCAAAGAAAGAGAGAGAGAAAAAAAATGAAGAGAGAAATAGAGAAAGAAAGAGAATACAAAGGAAGAAAGATAGAAAGAGCGAGAAACAGAAAGATATATGGAGAGAAGAGGAAATAGAGATAGGCAAAAAACAGGAAAAGCAGAGAGATGAAATAATAAGGGAAGAAAAAAAGGAGAAAATTTGCAAAACTTAGCAAAACAGCAAAAGCCAGGACTACACAGTTGCCCATTACCTCCATTGCATCTCTAGCATTGCACCTCCAGTGCAAGCTATGCTAATTTTTTTTTATTCACTTTCATTTGCCTTTATCTTTTAATTGCCACACTCTGATTAAAAACTACAAGCAACATTCATTATGCATTCCTTGGATTCCTTTTCTGTTGTATCCAACAAAAATCCGCCCCTCAGCCAATTTTCCTTTTACAACAAAAATGCCCTGTGCTGTTGTCGTCAAAGCAGTAGTAGTAGTCGCAGTAGTAGTAGTACGTAGTAGTAGTAATAGTAGTAGTAGCAGTAGTTGTTGTTGCTGTTGTTGTAGTAGGCATCACAGAGGTGATGCAACCAGAGGAGAAGTGAATAAATAAAACGAAATGATGATGATGCTTGGAATGATGCTCCAAATGATGATGATGATCGAGATAATGATGGTGATGATGCTTGAAATGAAACTAAGCTATTTAAGCTACCCTCGCTGTCAGACAGTTCTCAGGCATAAAACTGGCTGGTGTTTATTTTTTTTATTTATTTTTTTTTTAAGCTTATGTGGTGTTGCTGTTTAGCTTTCCTTTGAGATGGCTCTTTGGTGGCACTGGATGCAGGCCGAAAGACATATTTGTGGTGTGTATCCTGTCGAGCAAAGCAGTAACGGCAGCAAATGTGAGCTTTGGGAAGGCGCCCGAGGAAGTGCTCTTCTTCAACTGCCTCTGCCAGAGCCAAGCCAGCCTCCATTTCCAGCTATGGCAAGGAGCAGCCGTCACCTCTGTGGCAAGGGTATGCAAATGCATGTTCTGTTAAAAGGGTACTGACATAAAAATTTTCGGTTGTAAGTTTTTTGCATCAATTGAAATGCCAAGCCCTCAAGAGCCTAGAAAATGTACTGGTACGTGTGAGTGTACCCTGAAAAAGCAATTACAGTATGTTTTTAAAAGCTAGTTTCAGTTCCTACCGTACCCTCACGTCACAACACAGTATGAGCTTCTTGTCACGTGCTCACGCAAGATATCATGACATTTCCATGGCCGCTCTGCTTCTGGCTTCGTTGGTGACGCACAAGTGGCCATTTCGAATGTTTTTGGTCATGTACAAGCGGCCATTTTTAATGTTTTGGTGCCTGGAGTCATCACAACTAGCGATACTGGTGTGTGAAGTCGCTAGAACTGTGACACTGCAGTCTTATGTCACGATAGTGTCGATGTCAGTAGGTGCACCATGCAAAGGTCGACTACAAAGATTGCTGCCAGATCCACTTCGCGAAACACTGTCAAAGCAGCAAAGCTGATGCCCCCCTTTTTCAGGCTCACCCTCACCTATATTTGTGCACCTCTTATTGGTTCACCCTTTCCACCAATCCTTGCCTTTGCCCATCTTGGCGTAGCGCAGCTCTTCCTCTCCTAGAGAGTTCCCACTCTTGCCACACCACAAGACCTCGTGACCAGCAACACGCCAATGGACGGGGAAACCTCGACTAAGAACAACTTAACTGCTAATAAAATATCTTAGCATTTACTGCACTTCACACTTGCGCAGAGCCGTCTATGTATGCGGGAGAATTTGTATGGACAGAGTAAACTCGCCATCGAAAGTTCATGTCAGTACCCCTGGACGTCATTCTGCATTTCACAACTCAACGGCTGCATCAGTGTTCCATCATTTCTCGGCAGCTGCGAAGCAGTTTTCTTGTGTGTACGTGATCTTGCTGTCTTCTTTATTTTGTCTGTTCAGTTTTGAATGTAAGTTTGTCCAGGCCTGGTTTCGTTACTGCATGGCTTCGCTTTTGTTTTTATCTCCCTTCTGTGGTCCATTTCTGTGTGATGCCAGATAACTCAAAAGGTCCATTTCTGTGTGATGCCAGATAACTCAAAAGGTCCATTTCTGTGTGATGCCAGATAACTCAAAAGGTCACAGGAAAAGGGAGATGGAGCTGATTGACAGAAGATGAACAGAGTATGCTTCAAAACTGCAACCAATACTTAGACCACAGTTGCAAAGAAAAGTTCGACAAAAACTAAGTTTCACTGTGGGTCCATAAGCATTCCTTGTTCAACCGCTGTACATAATTTCTAAAGCCTGGGATTGCAGTGTTTTGAATGAGTTGCAGTTAAAAAGAAAAAGTATCTTTGGTGCATTTTGATTTCCTTTACGTGTTATTCTTTCTTACAGATGTAAGCCTTAGATACTACCAACTTATTCACATACATGTTGCAATGATTAAGCTACTTCTGACATATTTTAATGTTATTTATACCAGTCACCCGTCACATTTAATTTTGATTTTGTTCCTTTTCAGGTGCCATCAGCTTCAAACAAGACAATCAGCATGAACCTCGAAAAAGTACTTTCCGGAGCTGCAGCTGAGACATTTCACATGGCGCTGAAGGAACTTGTGAAAAACCGGTTGGCCCCTCTTTACAAAACTTTTTTTTTTTTAATATTTCTCTTGTTTTTAAAGGGACGCTACTGAAACAATGAATTGGTTTTGACTGACAAAGTGTACTCTTAGAGCTCAAATGTCATTAATGTCACCATCATAAGTTTATTAATAGAGGAGAAAATCAAAATTCCATTTTTAAATTTTGTGCTGAAATCTCTGTGTGTGACGTCATGGATTTCAAACTGTATTTGTTGTATTTTGGGGACATTGGCGCAACAAAATTTCCTGTAGCTTGGTATGTTAAGTCTATGGCGCACTCAGGTCAATGCACTTCATTTTTATCAATTAGGAACTACGCAGGCCCCAGTAGACGCTGTCAGAATCTATGATGTCACGGCGTTTGCTTCATGAATTTCAGGGATGGCGTCGCCACCCGCATTTTCTTTTAGCGCGTTTTCTCACTTACCAAGAGTCTTATCGCGGCGAGTGTGGTCATTTTGGAATTGTAAAAAGTCATTTACTGATAAAAAAAGCCATTAATCATTCTTCTTTTTAGTGTCCCATTAAGCATTTGTATGTCATGATTCAACGTGTCCTTCTCGTTCCTGCTTCAGTGTCCCACTGGTCGGGTCCTCGGAGCAGAACAGCAGTGCCCTGACTCGGGATTCGTGGGTTCCCACACCGAAGCCTGCAAGAAGCCAGGTGAAGGACGGGCCAATAATATATTGCATAGTGGCCCTTGGCTAGCGATGGCATGGGCGAATATTGGAGCTCTTTGAATATTCAAATGGATATTGCAATAATCAAATTCGCTTCAACAAATAATTTCGAAGTATTTGAAGTGAACAAATAGACATATATTTGACCACATGTAACCCCCCCTTTAAAGGTCTTTTCACTACAATGTGGGGATGCTATGCCGTGAAACCACATATTCAGGGGAGATCTGAGCTGTTGCGAAGCCGCCCTTCAAAGTTAAATGTATGCATTTCCTTCACATTGATTAATTATTTTTTTAAGTTTCAGAGCTTGTTATATGGGCTTATATGCCTTAAGTATAGTAAACTTTAAAACTTTATATATTTTATCATGTATAACTTGCACCCTAGTGCTATTCAAATCTTGCTACTATTCAAAGTTGCTTATACTTCGCTTTAAACCAAAAGAGTGACATTTGCATGTGCCTAGTCTCAATTCTTAAAAATATTGTGCAAGTTAGTTGGGCCATGACAAAAATGCTTGTATTTCTTTTTATAATATGGAATATATACTATGTTAGCTATTCGATTAGAAATTATTTGACCAAATTACTACTTGCTTTGAATTCACTTCACACCTGTATATTTACTATTCACCCATCCCTAAGCAGAACAACATCTTTAGCACAATATTAATGTACTTTGCTAGGTAGCTTTCTGGATTGTGTGCAATGCATTCGTGTACTTTTGGACACTCAAATATGTCGCTGTAGATGTTCTCTGCCCTATATTTCACCACCGCAGTGGTGGTGATATGGTAGAGAATCCACCTTCATTGCAAAAGGTACCGGGTTCAATTCCTACTGTTGCCGCGAACCCACCTTTTTTTTTTTCTAGGGGTGTAGAAAAGTACCCTGACCTGTTGCTAGTTTGTGTATGGATTCTCATCTCAAAAGGTGGCCCCGTGAAGATCTGCGAAGTTTTCTGGGCGCTTCACGACGGCCTTGATGGAGTGATCAAGCATCCACGGTTGCTGTAGGTGGCAGTGAATAGCTGCCACGGGCTTCTTACCAGTTAAACAAGTACAGCCGAGCTTGCAGTCTAATGCTTGGCAGGATAATGTTTCACATCTTTTTGGAGCATGCCCACCTTGTGGAACTTAGAAGCGTGGCGGTTTGGGCTAGTTGGTAGGTCATGACGATTGTTATAGCGCGAGCTCAGAACGACGACAAAAGGACTCGTCTTCTTGTCCTTTTGTCGTCGTTCTGAGCTCGCGCTATAACAATCGTCGTCACCTTGTGG
Organism: Rhipicephalus appendiculatus; assembly: GCA_030522465.1. Taxonomy (NCBI): domain Eukaryota; kingdom Metazoa; phylum Arthropoda; class Arachnida; order Ixodida; family Ixodidae; genus Rhipicephalus; species Rhipicephalus appendiculatus. The sequence continues at coordinate 233,084 of JALIZH010015002.1, forward strand.
AAATTGGTGTCATGGTGCTGCCAGATTTAAAAATAAAGTCAGCTCTCGTTTTTGTTTGGTGCTGCAAATGTTTCCTCTAGTAATCATGCCTTTAAGATTCCGCTTTTGACAAGCATTTGTATCCTCTCAGGTTGGGTTTTCCAAGTGCGCCTGTTAGAACGTCCTGCTGTATTGGTCTTTTCCTTTACTGCAATGATCTGCTATTGTTACTTTTTCCCTATTGTTTATGCAGCATCCAGGATTATGTTTGCAAATATTCTAGTGCTTTGTATTGGGCTATGATTCTACTTGAGAAATGGAAACAATATGGAGGTGATAGCGTAAAAGCGCATTGCTTTGGGAGAATGTTTGGTATTATGTTTATTCATGCAGGCTAAACCATTTTTCATTATCTAAGAAATATTTTACTGCGTGTTGCTCATGAAATGACACTTTATTTGGTTTGCTTTCAGAACTTTAACATGGCTCCAACAGTACCAGACGTGTCGGACTGCTCCATGGGCTTGTCAGTGCACTCGAGATCAGGCAATGCTCCGTACGGAACACACGCTCCGACTTGCGATCCGAGAATAGACGTCTTGAACACCGGTTCACAAGGAGGCTGCTTTGCCCCGCGTTCCGCTGCTTTACAGGACGCCCGAACGACTGTAACACCGACTCAAGGTGGACCGTCAACTCCTTTACAGAACTGTGGTGTGCAGGACTATAACGTTGCTGCCGCAGATGCCCAATTTCGAGTGACCCAGCAACAACAATACGCACCTTCGGCTTCTTCAACTGAGCGTCACACGGCACCAGAGTCAGGTGCCCGTTGGCGTCTATGAACTGATCAGACGCCAGGACGAGCAGTTACTGGAGCTCAGGCTTCAGATTCAACGCCTTCTGTGTCCTTCGCAAGAACAGGAAACAGTCGGGGCCACCAGTCTTGTCTCTCCAACCACTGGCCGGTGAGAATGGCAAGAAAAATGTAAGTGGATGTGCTAGTATTTTATTTTCAATACACATCTAAGCAGACAGGGGCCATCTTTACTATCGGTCCATTCCTAATGAAGCTAGCAAAAGAGTTGTCTTCACGAAAACAGCATCGAAGTCAAAAACAGTTGAAAAATTTCAGCTCTCTTATCAACTTCATTATCATGTACAGGTGTAGTGCTAATATGTCTGTCACAGTGCAATCACACTGAAGAGCACACTGAAGAAAGATGTTCTCGAGTTGTATTGAGAGATCATTCATCTAAAAGCGGCATGTGATCTCTTGATCTTGAGTCTTTTCTGAGTGCTAGAATATTGTTTGAAAATTGCCTTTGAAGGTCACACCGTCTCTCCTTTATTTGAATTGTGAGATATTGGCGTATGAATTTGGCATCATCTCAAAGTGACCTGCCTCCCTGATGCTCTTCGTGAACTGGCCAGTATTGATAATCATATGAGAGGTAACGTAGTTCAAAAGAGGAGGCATCGATTTGTTTTGTACATTCATCATTTTCTCACTTATGAAAGCAGTCCTCTCACTGCAAATGATGAATTTGATGCTACTGAAGCCTAATCTTTTAGTCTAGTTTTATGAATACTTCCCTTTTGTGTAACCCTAGTTGTGTTGCTCTGCTATTCTCTGATATGTTAACAAAAAAAAAAATGCATGAATATTTTCTCACCCTTGTCTGATGTCTTTTTTTATATGCTTTAAAAACACCACCAGAATGAAGCATTACTCTTTGTATCATGTTCTTTGTTTTTATCACATATATTTATTATTGTTCATTGTATTTATGAGTGTACATACATAGTTGTCTCATTTGTTCCATGTGTCTATTTTTTCTATTGTTCTGTTTGTACAACGTCCTTCTAATTTTTCCCCCCCCTTTTTTCCTGTTATTACTGTGCTTTATTTGCCTGGATATAAAAACTGCTGCCATGTACACTCAAACCTCATTATAATGAAGTTGCACCTTACATGAAAATAAGTTTGTTGTATCCGAAAATTTGTTATAAAAGTATATTCCTAACACTATAAGTATTGCAAGGGTATTCTTCATTCACTTCGTTATATTGAGGTTTGAGTGTACATAAGTGCTCAGGCACTCTCAAGTTGATTTGTAACTACTTTGTGCCTGATAAATCCCCAACTCTAGTTGGAAATAAATATTTGATTGATTGATTGATTGATTGATTGATTGATTGATTGATTGATTGATTGATTGATTGATCGTCACTGGAACATGTATTAAATAAAGTAAAAATTGTCATACAGTGCAGTGGGACCAGTGGCGTAGCCAAGGGGGGGGACGTACGAACATACATAAAGTATGATTGACCCCCCTCCCCCCGAAAAAAAATTTCTGGCTCCGCTCCTGAGTGGGACAGGAATGTTATGTCGCTTTTACCATCGTACTAGTGCTTGCAACAAAACCTTTTTCTTTTGCACTGTCCAGGAGAAGCTGACTTGCAATGCTGGCACCATGACGGAAGCCAGGCACACAACTGGTGCATCGATCGGTTCAAACGGATAAGATCGCAATTGAGGGCTCCTCCAGTGCAAAGGGCTGTTCTTTTTGCGCCCATTGCAAGCAAGAACAGCGTGCATCGGAAATCCCGGAACGTGACACTGATTACACCATCTTCTTTCCCGAGAAGTCTCCGCACTTGGGACAGCGGCTTACCCACAAACCTAGCCCAACAATGGCAGCGACCATACCACATAGGTTTGTCCAACTGATTTCATGCAAATGATTGCGAAGTTTGCAGTTAAGATAGAACTTTGGGGAAGATTAAGGTTTGGAGAGATGAAACTATTCTTGAAATATTCTTTGTCGAGGCGGCAACTGACTTTCTTCGCAGCGTGTTGAAGACGCGTCTACTTGTCGAAACGTTGGCTCCAGTTATGCCTCTGTTCAGGGATTGTTTCGTCTCTTGAACTTTTTAGCTCAAAGTATGAGGTTGGCTAGTTGATTGATGTTCATCGTTGACGGATGAATAAGCATAACAGAAAAATAGCGCGTGACTCCCTATTTACCTTCAGCCATTCTTTAATTCTCCTTCGTGTTCCTTGAAAAAAGGTGTGACAGCCCCATCATAGACTAAACATAAACACTCTTGGGATTGAGATATTAGTTTTTAAGTGCGTAGCACTTTATGAGCCCCGCTTGTCATCCATCCATAGATCTCGTGTGGCGTGGTCACAGTCACTATCAAGCGCTCAATGCAGGCCTGGAACATGGCTGGCAATGCTCAAAATGGGGTTAAAATAAACAAACGAGGCTAAAATAATATAATTAATAGAAATAACCAGGAAGTATTCACAATAATTAACTTAAAATCGCTAAACACGCTTCGGAAACATGCAGCTGACTCCCACACTGCTCAAGAGAGGGTGCCACTGCCTCACCACGCGCACGATTGCTCTTCCCACTGGAGCTTCTCCGGCACCACATTTGAAGGGGAAACAACCTGACGGAACTCACTGCAAATGACACATATCTCAACTGTCGTAACAAGCAAGAAATCGATAAAGCACAGCAAAAAGTAGCATGCATGTGGCACACCAAGTTTGACGAATCTCCCTAACAAAATTCTACTCATGCCGGGGAATACCTAAATGCCTAACTAAAAAAGGAAAAACATTGACGTCATTGAAGGTTTAGTAAACGGTGCAGTTGGGAACTCTACTAACGGGAATTGCTAGGTGCCCATGCTATACACTTACTCAGGTTTCACAGTAGTAGAGCTGCATTTGTTTTTTTTTGTTTTTTTTTTATCTTGACTGTCTTTTAGTTGAGGGTAACAGGCCAGCTGTTGAGGCTACGAGCTGGGCGAGCAACTGCTGCATTAGTAAACGTGTACAGATTGCTGAAGTCTGATGCTTTGTTTATTATATGATAAATAAGCATATGGTCATATCGCAACTGTGTCTATCTCGATCTCAGACAACCTGCCGACTGTCTCCCACGGCCTGCGTTTGTGCACAGCAAGACTTCCGATCTGCTGATGACGCCTGCTGTTTCCTTCAGGGATGATCCCTCTCTGCTGCCTGACAGGTTGGAGAGAAGGTATGATGGTCAATGTATTTTATGAATGCACACTTTTCAAGTGGTGCCTTTTGTTACTGATCATTGAAGAAACAGCTGATTGATAGTATGTATTAACAGCCATTAGGGGATCGTCTAGAGATTCTCACTTTGTAATGAAGTCGGCAACATAGAAAAAGTGGAAGATTAGGTGAAAGGTTGAAGGGAAGCAAGATTGATCATACCTATCCTCCGGTGGCATGGTGTCGGAACAAAATGTTTTTAGTATCGGTTTCAGTTTCGTTCCACCAAGAAAAAAAGTTCTGCTTCATTTCTGTTCCGGAGCAAAAAAGAAAAGAAATGTGTTCCATAACGGTTCTCATTTGTATGCGAAAATTTGAAGTTGAACTAGCGACAAAAACATATTTAATTTTCTCATAACTGAATTATGAATTCTCTGAGCAGGCTGAATGCTTTGCGTCAAGGGAGTGAGCATGATCCTTGAAGCAGCATGCCATCAAGTGTAGTCTCTGATATGCGAGACCGCTGCTTCGATAAGACAAACTTTAGCACTGAGAATGCCCTCTCCACGCTCGCCTTGTTGACTAGCCCACCTAAGGTCCACTTGCGTTAATATAAACAGCCCTGGTTTGGCACTCTCTTCAATTTTTCCAAAATTTCAACACATCTTTACTTTGAAATCCAGGCCTGAGATACGCGCTAATACTGCCCACTGAGATATGCATTAATGCTCACGTTGCATGACCTCGGTGGTTCTGGATTGCCAACATTTCCCTTGAACTGAAAACCAATAAAAAACATTCTAGCTTCACTCTGGAATGAAATATAATATATAACATTTCCGCTTATGCTTTTGTTCCAGTCAAAAGTACAGTCTTTTTCGTTTTTGGTTTTCATCCCGTTTCGACACACTGCTCCGAGGTGTGCTATTTCCAAATGAACCGGGGATTGCTATGTGGTTTGGTGATCATCCGCCGTAGCAAGTCGCACAGGGGCCGCAAGATGAGTATGAATCGGGAGCACGGTATTGCAGGGGAGCTTCCCAGGGAACAGTGCCATCATCCTCCTCCACGGAGACGTTCATTCATCCGCGGTTGCAGTACGAAGAGTCCCGGCTGAGCGCTCAGCGGCGTGACGAGCTGAGCTTCCAGGTGGACCGTATTGCACACAAATACTGCCCAGAGGAAGCTGGCTTGTCGGCGTCCCCCTTGGCCAAGGGCTCAGTGCCGCTGTCGCAGGATGCACAGGCCTATCTGCAAAACTACGGACTTGACTCTCGTAGGGCACGGGAGACAGCACTGTAGGAAGAACGGACAGCATGGAGCGTATACTGGACATTAGTGCACTCAAGAGGCTGCCCAAGTTGCTTTAATCTCCAGGATGAGTGGTTTGTAAGAGTGGTGTACAGGTACACATAAACTTTTTAGCGCTTTTAGAATTTTATCTTTAATGTCTTGTTTATTACTTTTGACAAGAGGCCCTATTTGCAGTGACAAGGGGCTTTGTATATGTTCCTGTGTCGCCCCAGTTTTATGTGATGTTTTCTTAGCTGATGTAGCTAGGGCTTTTGATAATATTTTGAAAGGGACCATGACACCCAATTTTCGCTCATAATCTGTGTTATGTGGGTTAATCCTTGGGTGTTCACAAACAAGCTGGTGAAATTTGAGCGCATTTGTTTGAGCACTTAATTTATAACGAGTATTTTTATAAACATGTGAGCGGCTCGAGAGTCAAGACAACAGTGGCGCACTCGCAAGCCGTGACGTAACAATGCTTGCTTTGCGCGTCTCTATTCCAGCCAACGATTTTGTTTCGTGGACAGTTGCACATACAATGGAGCTATTACAGCTTTCTTCAGCTCGGCATTGAAAACTGAAGGATGTACAGGGGCTGAAACTTAGGTAGAAGACTACGGCTCCACTACATAAAGCTCATGACATCACACACACCATGGCAAAATTGCGGTCACCAGCAGTGGGCAGGCTCTATAGCCGGCGACTTCTAAGGCTCATTTTGGAATGAAATATTCTTTTACAGTCCATTTTTCGTATATGTACAGGTACAATAGACCCTCTACTTCTATTTTTTACTGAAAACTGCAATTTGGTGGGTGGCCATGTCACAGCCCTTTTAAGGGGGGGGGGGGGGAGGTTTTAAACTTTTTGAGGTATGTTGATGATTTTTTTAGTTCTTTTAGACGAAGGGTTCATAGGTCGGAAAAAATTGCGGAAGCTCATTCAGACTCGCTCATGAAATATATTTTGCCCTTGGGGCTCATTTGGACACGGGCTCGCTAAAATTTTCCTCAACCAGACTCACTTGGACTCACTGAAATTTTTCTCAACCGAACTCACTCAGACTCCAACTTGCCAAAATATTACTCACTTGAACTCATTCAGACTTGCCACACGATCTCAGTACGAGCGAATGAGTCTGTTAGCGTACAGTTACCTTTTTCGACCATTGCATCAATGCTCTTTAACACCAATATCTTGCATAATCAGTGCTCTACTTGATATCTTTTGATCTTGTACCTTCATATACGATTTACCAGTGATTTCAATTCAGTAAGGATCTTTTTATACCAAGAGATGACTCACACAAGATATTTTTGTGAAGAACTTGCCATGAAAGTTTGTGTGCGGAAGTCAAGGCACCTCGCCCTCCTCCCTTTATAACTCATGCCTCTGATCAACAACTACTGAGCTGGTGTATGGACTCTAGTGCGTTGAACTACAGTATGTGTGAGTAGACGTGAGTATAAACGTGAGCCGATGTAAGGCTGATAGTAATGCTGAAGTTCATTAGATAGGAGCATAGGTCGGCAAGAAATGCGGAGCTCACTCAGACTCTCTCAAGAAATATATTTTGCGCTTAGGGCTCACACGGTCTCAGACTCTCCAAAATTTCCCTTAACTGAACTCGCTTAGACTTGGACTCACTAAAATTTTTCTCAACCGGACTCACTCGAACTCGAGCTTGCCAAAATTACTCATCCGGACTCCCTCTGACTCAGACTCGTGGCTCAACCGAGTCTGAGTGAGTCAGCTCATTAGTGAGTTTGCCGACCTCCTCAACCTCCAGACTACACCCTCCAAATATACTTCAGATGATCTTAAACAGGATGGCTTTAGTACCTCCTCCCCAAATGTGTTTGTATATGTTTCTAACGACACCAACCAGAGTGCAGCTGAGCGTCCTTTCTCTGATTTTGTTCTCAATGTTTTTAAAGCATATGGATGCAGACTAAACTTCACAGCCAAGATACCGACAGAGGCCTGTATACAATTCTTAGACCAGGTCGCGGGTTCGATCCCGGCCGCGGCGGTCACATTTCGATGGAGGCGAAATGGTAGAGGCCTGTGTACTGTGCGGATGTCAGTGCACGTTAAAGAACACCAGATGGTTGAAATTTCCGGAGCCCTTCACTACGGCGTCTCTCATAATCATATCATGCTTTTGGGACGTTAAACCCCAGATATTATTATTATTACAATTCTTAGACCTCAAGCTACAGTGGGACAATGACCACTTTTGCTGGTTTTACCATCCTCGTGTGAAAAAAGGAACTGTTGCTGTTTGATTCTGCTCATTCTCAGATTCTTAAGAGAGGTGTTGCCTCACTTTTCTTAGGATATGCATTAACGAAGTCGTGCCCACACCACATGCGCACTGCTTTCAATGATAAGGTCAATCAATTGTTGACTGTGGGCTTCCCTTTGTCGGTCATAAATACGGTCGCCTAGTGACTTATGCAGAAGGCTTAATGTGGAACACAAAGGGATGGAGGTGCTTGGAATTCTTCAAGTTCCAAGCCACAAGTGATGCCATATTTTCATAAGCCCTCCCACAACCTTAGGAAGGTCATAGCAAGACATGATATGCCGCAGTTTTTTCAGCGCCTGAGAAACTCTGCAAGTTGTGCCTGCGCATTTGCAGTGGCAAGAAATACGGTTGCTAGAAAAAACACTAGAAGGCTTTCGTTAAGTGTTCCACAGGGGTTGTATACTCCATTCCATTATCCTGCGGAAAATTGTACGTTGGGCAAACCGAAAGATGCCTGAAGGACCGCCTAAGGAAGCAGGCGGGCAAAAATTGAAAAAAGATTAATACACAAATCTTGTGGCACATGCTACAGCATGTGGGTGTGAGCCATGGTTTTCAAATACGCAGGCTCTTGGATGAAGCACGAGATCATTGCCCACTGCATGCTAGTCGCATCTCTCAGGACTCAAAATACAATTTCACCATCCATCCATCAGTGTAACGTTAGAAGCTTACTTTATCAAAAAGAATAAGGATCAATGTGTTAGCGAGCCTTCAGTGGCTGTTTCCACAGGAAATGCCTTTTTTATAAGCTCCTAGCTGGCTTTTTTTTTTTTTTTTTTTTTTTGCCTTCTTATGTTAGGTAGTTGTCGGTTGTTATTCATGCATCTCATGGTTGATCACTGCTCATGCGCATCATTGTTGACCTTTGCACCTGCGCATCATTTTATAAGTATACATGGGTTCTGTCACGCACAGTAAACGGTAGTGAGTTCTGTTTGTGGTGTGCGTTCTTGTGTCTGTGAATGTGTGTGTGAATGAGGGAATGCAAGTTGTGCCAACTCTCTTCAATATGACACGTATAGACACGATGTTGCTTCTGTGTTCAAGTGCCTTGTTCTACCAACTGCAGAAGCTTTCGGAGCCTTGCATCAGTGAGAACGTTACCTACATTCACTGTGGTGTTACCACTAACAAGTGCCTGCTGTACAATGCAATTATAGGACGATGCATTTACTGATCAAAGCTTCTAAATCGCAGCTCCAAAAGCTATTGCAGTTGGGTTTCTGCTTATATTATCTATACACTCTGAATCTGTAGCCATGCAAGAAATTGTGCAGCGTGGCTAACCACATGTTCCGTTTAGCCTCTGCACTTTAAAGTATACAAGGAGTACTGTATTGTTTACCATTTAGAAACAACAAGATTCAATAAATATACAATTCTGCTTTTTTCAGTGTGGGGACTTTTGTTTTGTGACAATAGTTCATACATTGAGTCATTCTGATACTGATGATTGAGACATTGAGCCATTCTGATACCAACAATTAAAGGGACCCTGAAACGGTTATTTGAAGCTTTGTCAGCGTTTAGACTAGAGAATCATCGAACCATTGGCACCACAAATTTAGCGGCACGCCGTGTACCAAGGTGGCTACGGAACAATTATATCATACCCTCCTTCTCACCCCCTGCCTTGCCTCCTCAACTCATGAGACACGCTGGCATCGCTGGCCATCGCAGAGCTCATGTGAGCACACTCGACGATTTGAGCTTCGCCCAGTGATGACCTCCGAGATTGCACGCCGACAGGTTGCGTGCAATCTCGGAGACCATAGCCCAGTGCGCCCGGCAGCACGCACGCCGTCTGGCAACAGAGACATCGTGGAGTGGTTGATATCTGCTCCGACAGGTGCCGCCACCCTACCAACCAATTTTTCGTGCGCGCACACCGCAGCCCCAATGACGTCGCCAGCAGCCCCAATGACGTCGTGCGGACACTGCATGTCGTACTCGCAAGGGGCGGTTGAAAACGCTTTGGGCTGAGCCGCAGTGATCTGCAGCGATTCGTAGCTTTATAGCGCTGTAATAAATTACACAGTGTAAGCAGAGAGCTTAAATTAGTCTGTAAATGAGCCTTAGGACTTGGTCTACTGGCCCAATGTGTTTGTACAAAATCGTCAAAACCGTTTCAGGGTCCCTTTAAGAGCGCATATAAGCAGAAACGACAAGAGGGGGACAAAAGAGAAGACAGAGTGCTCTTCTGTCTCCTCTTGTTGTTTGCGCTTATACGCACTCTTATTAATATTGTACCAACACGCCAAATCCTACAGTCTTCTGAGATGCTAATGAGTTTTTGACAAGGAAAGGGTCTTGACTGTTGTGATTCGTGCATTGTAATTTATTAGGGGTGTGTGGGAATAGTGAATTTTGGAACCTGATCGAATACAAATCGAATAGTGATCACATCGAATAAAATACTATTCAAAAAGTCCATCGAATATTTGCTCGTCTGGACCACGAATTCAAATTAGAACCTTAGTCAGGTTCGTCGCAGCACCCCTTCCCTATTATGTCAATGTATGGGGCTGACTGCGCAACCCCCCCTCCCTGAGTCGCAGTGCCCTCCTGCCCATTATGCCAATGTACCAACGAGGCTTACTTTGCCCCCCCTCCCCCCCCCCCGTGTCGCAGCACATCCCTCCCCATGGGCATCGGCAGGAGGGTGCAAAAGGGGCACTTGCCCCCCCTCAAGCCACACTAGCACTTGCACCGCACATGCGCAACACCAGTGCTCTGCACCCCCCCACTTTCACTGCAATGCAACTCGGGTGTGCACCCCCCAAGACAAAATCCTGCCGACGCCCATGTCCCTCCCTATTATGTCAATGTATGGGGCTGTCTTTGCGCCCCCCCTCCTAGTCGTAGCGCCCCCCTCCCTATTACGTCAGTGTATGGGGCTGACCTTGCGCCCCCCGCCCCCGAGTCGCAGCGCCCCCCCTCCCTATTATGTCTGTATGGGGCTGACTTTGCGACACCCCCCCCCCCCCCAGAGTCGCAGCGCCCCCCTCCCTGTTATGTCAATGTATGGGGCTGACTTTGCGCCCCCCCCCCCCTGAGTCGCAGCGCCCCCCCTCCCTATTATGTCTGTATGCGGCTGACATTGCGCCCCCCCCCCGAGTCGCAGCACCCCCCCTCCCTATTATGTCAATGTATGGGGCTGACTTTGCGACACCCCCTCCCCCCCCCCCGAGTTGCAGCGCCCCCCCCTCCTCCCTATTATGTCAATGTATGGGGCTGACTGCGCCCGACCCCGAGTCGCAGCCCCCTCCCTATTATGTCAGTGTATGGGGCTGACATTGCGCCCCCCCCCCCCGAGTCGCAGCACCCCCTCCCTATTATGTCAATGTATGGGGCTGACTTTGCGACACCCTTTCCCCCCGAGTCGCAGCGCCCCCCTCCTCCCTGTTATGTCAACGTATGGGGCTGACTGCGCCCGACCCCGAGTCGCCAGCGCCCCCCTCCCTATTATGTCAATGTATGGGACTGAGTGCGCCCCCCCCCCCCGAGTCGCAGCGCCCCCTCCCTATTATGTCAATGTATGGGGCTGACTTTGCGACCCCACCCCGTGTCGCAGCGCCCCCCTCCCTATTATGTCAGTGTATGCGGGGCTGACTTTGCGACCCCCCCTAGTCGTAGCGCCCCCCTCCCTATTATGTCAATGTATGGGGCTGACTTTGCGCCCCCCCCCTCCCGAGTCGCAGCGCCCCCCCTCCTCCCTATTATGTCAATGTATGGGGCTGACTGCGCCCGACCCCGAGTCGCAGGCCCCCCCCCCCCTCCCTATTATGTCGTTGTATGGGGCTGACTTTGCGACCCCCCCCTAGTCGTAGCGCCCCCCTCCCTATTATGTCAATGTACCTGGCTGACATTGCGCCCCCCCCCCCCGCAAGTCGCAGCGCCCCCCCCCCCTCCCTATTATGTCAATGTATGGGGCTGACTTTGCGACCCCCCCCTGGAATCGCAGCGCCGCCTCCCCCTCAATATTATGTCTATGTATGGGGCTGACATTGCGCCCCCCCCCCCGAGTCGCAGCACCCCCCTCCCTATTATGTCAATGTATGGGGCTGACTTTGCGACACCCCTCCCCCCCCCCCCGAGTTGCAGCGCCCCCCCTCCTCCCTATTATGTCAATGTATGGGGCTGACTGCGCCCGACCCCGAGTCGCAGCCCCCCCCCCCCTCCCTATTATGTCAGTGTATGGGGCTGACATTGCGCCCCCCCCCCCGAGTCGCAGCACCCCCCTCCCTATTGTGTCAATGTATGGGGCTGACTTTGCGACACCCTTTCCCCGAGTCGAAGCGCCCCCGCTCCCTATTATGTCAATGTATTGGGCTGACTTTGCGCCCCCCCCCCTCCCGAGTCGCAGCGCCCCCCTCCTCCCTATTATGTCAATGTATGGGGCATACTGCGCCCGACCCCGAGTCGCAGCGCCCCCCCCTCCCTATTATGTCAGTGTATGGGGCTGACTTTGCGACCCCCCCCCTAGTCGTAGCGCCCCCCTCCCTATTATGTCAATGTACCTGGCTGACATTGCGCCCCCCCCCCTCTATATGTCAATGTATGGGGCTGACTTTGCGACCCCCCCCTGGAATCGCAGCGCCGCCTCCCCCCTCAATATTATGTCTATGTATGGGGCTGACATTGCGCCCCCCCCCCCCCCGAGTCGCAGCACCCCCCCTCCCTATTATGTCAATGTATGGGGCTGACTTTGCGACACCCCTCCCCCCCCCCCCCGAGTCGAAGCGCCCCCCTCCCTATTATGTCAATGTATGGGTCTGACTTCGCCCCCCCCCCTCGAGTCGCAGCGCCCCCCCCCCCCCCCGCCTATTATGTCAAGCAATAGTCAGCAACATTCATTTTTGGCTAGGGTTAGCTGGGGCACCCTGTATACAGGATGTTGCAAATGTGTCCAAAATTCTAAAAAAAAAATACAGGGGAAATACGATATCTGCTTGCGGTCTTCACTATTGTTTTTTCTGTAGCGGCATGCATCTTAAGATGGTTGAATACATCAATTGGGGCAGTAATTAAGGAATATTAAAATACTTAACTTTTTTAATTAGTGGAGTTAGGCAGTTATGTCGGGAGAGTTGAAATTCTTCATGCGAGAAGCGAATCGCAGCTTCTGGATATCGAAAAGGCGGCCTCTATTAATTATTGTGGCGTGAATGGAATTCAGGCAAATTCAACGGTGAAACCGAAACCGAAGCACCGATGAGCGCAACGAGCAGACGACTGGAATGACGTTCCTGTTCAAGACAACGTCTACAGAGGTGCAGTTCTTCCGCGTTCGTTAACGTATGTGCGTCATGCGTGCTATTATTGCAAACGCGGCCCACAAACCGACACAGTGAAGTCTGTTGTTGATTGATATAACGACGCTCACTCATTCTGGACATCTATGAAGAATAAGACAGTCGCGCTCTTCCGCGTTTCGGTTTCGCCGCTGAATTTGGGTGAATTTCATTACTTCACAATTATAACTAGCCGCTTTTTCGAAAATCTCAAAGTTGAATGAGTTCCTCGCATGAAGGACTTCAATTCTCCCATTTTACATAATCGGCCAACTCCATTAATTGAAATATTAATCAATTTAGTTTTCTTCAATTACTGTCCCAGATGATGTCTTCAACCATCTTAAGATGTCTGCCGCTACAGAAAAAGCAAGTGTGAAGACAACGAGCAAATATCGAGCTTTCGTGATTTAGTAAGGATTCTGGACACATTTCTTGAAAACACCCGGTACAGGGTGCCCCAGCTGACTCTAGCCAGTTTAAAAATATGCCGACGCCCTCCATGACGACGCGACCAAATGCATGCTGACAACTATTGCATGGAGTAAGTCACACTATTTTTGTTATCTTCCTAATTTCCTAATTAGGAATTTTTAATTAGCTAACTTTTGAAGCAACGAAGCTGGGCAAGAAATTCCTGTGAGAAAGCTGTAGATCGGCTTGCAAAAACGTCCGATTTAGACAGTTTCTAACTTTATATCTGTTATGTATTAGGTCTTTTCCACCTATAGTACAGATGCCCGCGAAATAAAAAAAAAATACCAATGCCCGCTTGTGCGACTATGCACGCTCCATGCGCGCCGCGATTCTAGTGCTCACTAACGTGCTTTTTGAATTAACCTGCCTTCTAACAACAAAAAAAAAAGTAAAAAAAAAGGAAAAACACTGCCTTCTGTCAAAAAACGGGCTGAGGATAAGTAGGCACATATTTATGTGAAGGTGAGGGTTTTCTGCTTCACAGTCAGGCAAGTATGATGAGGCGACACAGGTTGAATGATGTTGGTAAGCTCCCGACGAATGTACACAAGGACCTTGTTGCTTACGTTGCCGGTTTGGGACGGTATTGATTCGTAGCCGGATAGCCTGATCAGGTTTGATAATTTTGGTTCACAAATTGCGATGATTGGGAAACGGTTAGAAAACACGTACTGACGAAAATGAAATCCGTGATCGAAGTCCTCTTGCGTTTCAATGGATGACTCATGCTTCTCTGACCTCTTTGCGGAACGATTGTTGATCTCCTGCCATGGCTCTACGCGAGGGAGGCGAGGACTGGAATCAGCGCGTCCAACACCTGTAGCCCACTTCGAGCGGTTAGAGTTCCCAGGCTTCTCAGTAGGTATGTCATGACAGCGACGAGGGATCGCAACATAGGGATGATCTGTTGACCGACCCTTGACACATCCTCAACTGAAGTAGACTCGGAGGAAGGTGTTGGTCGGGGAGGCCTGGGAGGGGGCTCCTTCACAGGCTGCGTACGCGGAAGCGTAGGCCAGTCATCCGCAGCGTTGGGCTTCTCCACCTCATTTCGCTTCGTGCTCACTACTTTACACGTGCTCGAAGGAAATGGGTTATGCGCAACACCCTTAGGTCTTACACACTCCCGTCGGAGACTCCACCGACGCCGTACACTTTCAGCAGCATCTCTGTGGGTTGAATTGTCTCTGGCCACACTCTTAAGAAAAAAAAATGAGTATGTGTGACTCCTTTCGGGTAGTCTTGACTTGTCACCTATTAGGGGCGAAGCTCCGTATGCCGTGGGTCGTGCGTCCCTTGTTTGTAGTACGTAGTAGCCACCTGCGTGATGACGATGACGATCGCGATGCCATACAACACATGGCATTGCGATATGGTCTCACATGCGCATCGTTTGACCACATGCAACCAACCACCATCACGTCTTTGCCGTGGGTCGTGCGTCCCTTGTAGTTCGTAGTACGTAGTGGCCACCTGCGTAACCAGCAGTATCTCCCTGTGTGATGACGATGACGCTGCCATCGCGGCACACCACATGGAATGTACTCACTAAGCGTCATAACGATGACGCTGATGACGATGACGATCGCGATGCCATACAACACATGGCATCGCGATATGGTCTCACATGCACATCGTTTGACCACATGCAACCAACCACCATCACGTCTTTGATGATGTACCTCCGGAGCTTCGCCCACTCATCATCATTCACTCCGCGGATATGCTGTGATTTTATGACTCTCTTGTGGGTCACGCGACTCTCGGAAGAAGAGAGTACAATGACCCTCAAAGAGAGTTCGACGTGCCTCTTTAAAGAGAGTCATATACGTGGCAAGCCAGAACTCCCAAAAAAGAGTCAGATGACTCTTTTTTAGTGCATTTGTTTGATAATGGCGATTTCCTTCTTAATACGCGGGCATTCCTTGGAAGCAGTCTCATGTGAGCCATCGCAGTTTCCGCACTTCAGACTTGTTGCCCAACATGCGTCTGCAGCGTGCGGCTCAGCGCATCGGGGGTGCTTGTACATGCACCCTTGACATGCCCAATTTTCATGCAGTTATGCATAAATGATTGCAACTGCAAGGGAGTGCACGTTGAGTGCCACTGCATTTTTTTTTTTGTCTGCTGGCGTCACGTAGCACGTGATCTTTTTTTACGAGCCGGCAGCTGACCAATAATTCATCGCACACTACCTGAAGACATCAAGCCTGCCAGAACGAGACCCTCCCTATGCATGAAGGAAAGAAGGGGAATTTTGGAGGCTCGTTTTGTTTGTTGGACACAATATTAGTGAGAATTAACAGACAATGATGCCAAGCAAGCCCGTAGCCAGGATTTTTTTTTTTTGGGGGGGGGGGATCTGCTGAGGGTTTGAAAAGCCAGTATTTTCGTTATTTATTATCCGTAAAACACCACCCCCCCCCTCCATCTGAAATTCGAGGGGGGGGGGGGGGGGGACGTAGGGCACCCCCCCTTGCTACGGGCCTGATGCCAAGGAAAGTATAGGGCATCCTATTCGTAGTAACTATTATATAAATGTGAAGAAAGTAAACTGGACGAAAAGATAACTTGCCGCCGGCAGGATCTGAACCTGCAACCTTCGAATTGTGCGCAGCGATGGCGGCGAGTGTGGAACACTCCCCGCCATGGCTGCGATCGGTGTTTGTCTGACTCTCGCAGATATAGCCAATGAAGTGGACGGGGGGGATGACCGCCACTGTAGCTCAATTGGTAGAGCATAGGACGCGTAATATCGAAGGTCGCAGGTTCGGTCCAAGTTATCTTCGCATTTATGTAACAATTACTACGAATAACATCTTCTGTACTTTCCTTGGCATTAATTATTGTCTATTCTCATTAATTTTGTTCACGGCTGACATGCGGCAGGCGTTTGGATAAGGAGACTGCGTGCATCAGTGCGGATATAATGTCTCCTGCATATGGATAACGGAATGTAATGGTCGTCGATAAGAGGGGTGAGCCCTCACCCCCCCCCTCCTCCCTCCCCGTTTTTGGAGCCCCTGCTCTTGGATCTTGTTCCCGCAACAGTCTCATCTCTCTAATCTCCCGCCTCCACCTGATAAGCACTCGTACGACATTCCCGCGTGAGCCCAGTTGATACTGGGCTCGCGGCTGTGCTCTATCGTGTCTGTCCTGCAGAGGCGACAGTCACGACACTTCAGTGAATGATAGCGAGTGTCCGCGACTGTTAGGCCTCCAAGAGGGCGCCCCAATCTCGAGTGTCCAGCGATATGGTTCGTCGCGATCTTGTCTTCAACCGAGTGCGCTGACCTCGGCAACAGACGTACTCTTCGTGTGGCTTTTCATGAGACTAAAGTTACTTACTTACTGAGCACTAGACCTTCACTATTCTCGAATATATAGCTTACACGTGACGTCACATTGATGCAGCTTCATAACGTATACTGGTTCACCAACATGGCGGCTTTGGTGACGTAAGGACAGCGTAATCACACTGCGCTTAACCTGCTTCAATATGATAGCGATGCAGCCACATTGTTATTGGCCTCTGTGCGTCAATATCAACAGAACTTGGAATTAATGCAAGGGTAACATTCACGCGACGTCACAAACCTTGCGTCCTACCATTGCAGTGCACTAACAGGGTGGTTTCAGTGACTTCATTGCAAGCCATGCATCTATCTGGGGACCTTAGTGAGGAACTATATATTCAACGATTGCGTTAATGAAATGGCCTCTAAACTATGTTGTGGGCGTTTCCTTGTCAGGGTTGTGGCAAGAAATAAACTATATACGAGGACGGGGCCGGGGAGGGGGGGGGGGGGGTCAACTACGCTTTATGCATGTTCGTGCGTGTGTATAAAATTGAAAATTTTCGGGGGTGGTGAGCGCACGCCGATGCACTGACCCGTTGTCTACATCTTCATTTGTTTGTCGTCGTCTTCGTGTCTTTCGCTTCAGATCATGCTGAACCAACACGCCCAGTTATCAGTGCCAATGTCTGTAAATTTCGGCAAAGCAGCGCTTCTGTGCCCATCTGCATGATAAAGACAACCTTTGAACCTTACTTTATTGACTTTAAAGAAATAAAGAAAAACGGACTTTTCTCTTACTTTATTTTTTTTTTTCGCTTTTGAAGTTAGCTAAATAAAAGAACGCGTTCATTAAAACCAAAAAACGCTAAATTTTCTGGCACAAAGCGAATGAGAACAACAAAACAAAGAATAGTACGGGATCTCAATCGCTTTTTTCGGATGCGTGCTATCTGGCGCGCAACCTGTTCTTCGAAAGGAGATAACAGCGACGGTGAGGAACTTGCACCGCCAGAAAAGGTCTGGCAGAGAGTACACGGGACGTCCAAGAAAGTCTCAGATGCCATTGTAGATATCGTTCTGTAAAGGCGAAGCCAAGTGAAGCGGCTAGATCACAGCCACGACGTCAGGGCTTAAAGGTCTCCCTTCATTGGAGGGGTGGGGGGGGTCCTCATAGGGCGGCGGTGTATATATATATATATATATATATATATATATATATATATATATATATATATATATATATATATATATATATATATATATATATATATATATATATATATATATATATATATATATATATATATATAGTGTGGGTGATTAAGTGTTGTTATTTGCGGAAGTCAGCTTCGTCACAACTCTCAGGTACGATCCGAGTGTAGTAAAGCCAACTGTCTCTAGAATGCTTACGAATGCTATACAAGTAAATATACTGTATTAGAGTTATAATTTCTCCGCACAAAGCACTACTGCCAAAAAAAGATCTAATCCAGCGCTTGTCAAATAGGTGCCACAGTGCTACAGTTTACATGCCGGGGGGGGGGGGGGGGGGCTCCTTAAAAAATGGAAGAGGGGTCGGGCCCCCCCTGCCCCCCCCCCCTGACTTTAAGCCCTGCACGACGTGACAAGCGCTAGGTGAACATGTCCGCCTCGGTGGAATAGTGACTACGGTGCTCGGCTGCTGACCCGAATGTCGCGGGTACGATCCCGGTCGCGGCGGTCGCATTTCGATGGAGGCGAAATGGTAGAGGCCCGTGTACTGTGCGATGTCAGTGCACGTTAAAGAACACCAGATGGTCAACATTTCCGGAGCCCTTCACTACGGCGTCTCTCATAATCATTTAGTGGTTTTGGGAAGTAAAACCCCAGATATTATTACTAGTCGAAAAAGTTAAGCTAAGGTACACTCTCTTAAGAGAGAGAAAAAAAAAGCATAAGTTACTCTCTTCGGAAAGTCCTGACCATGGTGTAAGAATACTTTCCTAAACCGTGGTCCTGACTCACTTATATTACTCTCTTTAAAGACAACCAAATACCCGCCACGGTGGTCTAGTGGTTATGGTGCTCGAGTGCTGACCTGCAGGTTGCGGGATCGAATACTGGCCGCGGCGGCCGCATTTTCGATGGAGGCGAAAATGCTTGAGGCCCGTGTACCTAGATTGGTGCACGTAAAGAACACCAGATGGTCAAAATGTCCGATGGCCTCCACAACGGCGTCTCTCGTAATCAAATCGTGGTTTTGGAACGTTAAACCCCGAAAATTATTATTAAGGACACAACCAAATGAATCCAGCAGATAATTTGGTAAGGGAAAGCATGGGGGCCATTAATTGTTGTCTTTAAATGTAGTGTAGTAATAATGACGTAAATTGAATTAAATGAAGCGGACGAAAAATTACTCTGTCCGTCGGTGGGATCCGAAACCACAACCTTAAAATTACACGTCCGCTTTATTTAATTTCAATTTACGTTGTTGTTACTGCAATACAGTTAAAGAGAACTGTTAAGCGGCGCTAAGCTTTTCCTGGTCTAATTATCTGTTGGATTCATTTGGCTGCATCCAGCAAAGAAACAAACCCTTCGGGAAAAAAAAATCCGTTCTTTTCTTTCTTTTTAGAGGCGCGTTGACCCTCTTTTGATTCCAACGACTCTGCGACGAGAGTATAAAGATCTCCAAATGTATAGAGCTCACAGATACGTGGCAAGTCAGAAATCACTGATAAGAGTCAAATGACCTTTTTTCAACAGCGAAGCTCTTCTTGGTCGAGCCTTTCATGTCCGGGATCCGTGGTTACGTTTGTGGGCATCATAAACGGGTATGCGCCACAGACACTGGGTAAATCCCACTACTCGCCACGGGTCCACTAAAAATGAAAGCAACAGTTAGCCCTAACAAACGGGTATGTGCCACAAGAATCTGTGTGGCCTATCAGACATCTATCATCATCATAAACGCGTATATGTGCCACAGAAATTGGATAGATCCCACTACATACAACTTCCACTAAAAATGAAGGAGGCAACAGTCCAACAAATGGTGTGCGTGTTACCATAGACCCACCAGTGTCACGTGATATTTTGGGGTTATAAATGGTGGTGGCTATATTACCACCCCAAAGCTTAACGAAGAGTGTTTAATAAAGAGCAGTGATACAGCATATCGGAGCTTGTTAAGCGAATTGAGGCTTCTTTGTAAACATGTGTATAAGAGTGGTATGGTCAAGATGCAATAAAACTATACTACCACGTTAAAGCTTAACAAAGAGTGTTTAATAAAAGGCAGTGATACAACACATCTGAAAGACTTCCGAAACAGAAATATCTTAGCCTGACGAAGAGAACGCCACCAGCTTCGCTGTTTCATCGGTGTCCGCGAAGAGGAGCTGGTTGAATATATTTTTTAAAGAGCGGAGCTGTTAAAAGCTCTAGGTATGTCCGCGTAGCGTAGACACGAAACTCTGCGGCAAGCAGCTCCTAGCATAGGCGTCCGGAGGATGAGGCAAGGGGTGGCGGCTGACCCCTCCCCCCCCCCCCCCCTTCTGGAATTCTGGATATTTTTCTATGCCGTAATGAGCTAAAGTCCCTAGATTTTTCCCTTTTACTTAAGTACCGACAACTCCTCTCCCGGCCCTCTCTCACACGCAGCCGGCGTCCGCCGCCATTTTCTTCGTAACTTGGAACATTTACGAAGTCCCGTACGTCTAAGTACATTAGCCACGCATCTTTGCGCGGACAATATGCTAACGCGACGCGCCTTTCTCCTCCCGTCAGTCCCCCCGTTGTTAAGGCCTGACCACACGTGCGCGTTGCAGCGTGTCAGCACGTGGATTTTTGACGCGGCGTCGCGCCCTCTCCCTATGGAGGGAGAGGGCGCCCGGCTACGCGAAGCTGCGCGCCCTTTCTCTCCAATGGGGAGAGGGCGCGACGCCGCATCAGAAAGACACGCGCTGACACGCTCCAACGCGCACGTGTGGTCAGGCCTTTAGCGAGCGGTAGACGCGTTTCACGGGGTGCTTGAAAAGCGTTAGGAAGAACATGGCCACTGAAAACGACCGTTAGCCAATGACATTCGTCTCATTGATGCATGTTGGTGCACCTTTAAATAAAACTCTCTCTCTCTCTTTGTACCGCTGATGGCACGTAAACATTGAAAAATAGGAGTCGTACCGCCGATAACACATCTTGCCGAGGAAAAAGGAAACCATAGTCGGGGACCTAACCGCGTCAGAACAAGTTACCGCAGCTCCTCTACACCTGCTTCCGGGCGCTTCTGGTCGCCTTCGCGGACATTGCCACGATTCCCCGTCCTAGTTGATAGTCACGTATGATAAAATCCTGTCTTTTCTCCGGCTGAGCAGCGCCACATCGTATGCCTTCGCAAACGACCTTCGAAGCAGCCTTCGGGATCGGAGCAACGTCTGGGCTGCTCTTACGAGTCCCGTTATCGAGCGTCTTGCGTAACGAGCTCTAATTTGTCGGCGTCGAAGTCGTACGAACTGGCGTAGCTTCACCCGCCACAGTAGTCTCGGAGTTATTTATTTATTTATTTATTTATTTATTTATTTATTTATTTATTTATGCATACTGTTGACCCTTTCTTAGAGGGTCGTTACAGGGGAGGATGTCAGTAATTGAATTACACAATAACATATGTAAAGAGTCCTTGTAAAGTAACATTTATAAAAACATTTCTGATATAACACTTACAGTAGAAACACGGTTACATACATTTTTAGCTCATAACATCTGTTGCACGACTTATGGAAGTCATAGAACGTTTGAAGTAAAAACACAGGGGAATTCAAGAAATAACCAATAAACTAAACAGTATGATCAATATGCGTATCTAGAGCAACCTCAAGATCAGTAAGTTTCTTTCTTTTTTTTTTTTTTTTTTTTTTTTTTTTTTTTTTTGTTACCACATCATTTGGTAGCTCCTTCCGCAATTTAATAGCGCCAGAAAAGAAGGAAATGCGAAATACGCCTGTTCGAGCTAGTGTTGGTTGTATGAATGGTGCTCCATTGCTGACATCAAGCCTTGTCCACAGCATTTGCGAAGTTGAGGCTTCCGTCCTTGACAAATACTGTGGACAATGTTTTATCCCTATTTAGACAACATGGAGAAGGCTTGGAACCTACGAGTGAATCGCCTGGACGGTAATCACTTGCAGTTTTTAGATCTGAATATATAGTTCTGTACTGACTGGGTGTTGGTGGGGTTATGCCCCGCGTACAAAAAAGGACGCTTCTGTCATATGACTCCTGCCATTCGAAGCGAGTAAAACGGGCTATTGCATCACTGTGTCTTGAATCCGCCCTCAGGAAGTCGTGTATCCATAAGATGCAGTCCAGTTTCGACAACCAATCAGTCAGGCTGGCTTCAGCTGAGTTCCCTGGTTCGCTTGTCACTGGTGTCGCTGAAAGCCTCTTACAAAAAATTAAGAGGGCTCCTAGTGCTGTAGATGAGGTCCCTCGTAAAGAGGTCAGACAGGTGGCCGTGCCGTATGTGCACAAGTTGACCCATAACCTGAAGAAGATTGCGAGATGACATGGCGTTCCGCTCGTCTCTTCAGCTCCTAGGAAGCTTGGAGGGCTTTGCTGTCAAATAGAAAGCGAAATAGGCAATGTAAGAGGATGTGGAACTCAGCATAAGCTATCTTACACGAGATGTGCCCGAAGGGGTAGTCTATAAGACCACTCTCACATGCGGCTGTTCCTACACAGGACAAACCAGTCGAGCGGATCAGGGAGCATGAACGAAATGTTGAGTAAAATAAAGAGGGCCCAAATTTGCCTAAGCATATTAGGAATTGCCCTTCGAGCTCTTGTGGGACCACGCTTTTCTGACGCGCGGGTTATCGCCAGAAGGAAAGATAAAACAGCCAGAGAATTGATGGAAGCGTTCTGTATCGGCGAAAAAAGATTACATGTGCGTTAGTGACACTTCCGTAGTATCGTATAAATCCGAGAAAAAAGTTTATTGGGCATGCGTTATTACCACCATTGACGCGAACATGTTTTCTGCGCACGCGCTGAGAAGCATACGTATGTACTACGTACGTGTTTTTCTGCGAATAAAGCGGTTGTTAGTGGCGCTCGATCTGTCCCGTCCTTTCTCGTGATTGTGTTCTTTCGCGCCTTAAAAGCAAATATGTACGTGTACATGATCCATCCATAGCCGCCACGGTGACCCAGTGCTGACACGAAAGACGCGGGTTCGATCCCGGCCGCGGCGGTCAGATTTAGATGGAGGCGTATTGCTATATTATCCGGAGTCCTCCACTATACGGCGTCTCTTACAGCCCGAGTTGCTTTGGGACCTTGTGCAATGGAAAACTGTAAGCCCTGGGCGCGGGATTTTTACCTACTCGAAGGTGGAGCGAAGGGTATTGACTGCAATGTTTTATTATCTATTTTTGTTCCTTTGTTCCGACGGGGATAGTATACTTGACTGGTCGTAGTGATTGTGTACATACTATGCCTCAAGCTCACCTTAGCTGGTCATGGTTCGGGTGATTGATTTCGCGGACGGTGGAGGCAGGTTTTGGCGCGTTATTGAGATGTCGAGAGACCTGTACAGTTCAACGCATACACACACAAAAGAAAGAGCAATAGGTACAGTGTAGTGCTGCGGCTGACAACGGTGTCATGGAAACCGCGGTTGGAAATATTCCATGGACTGGTCCCAGTGCGAGCATATGACAGATTTGCAGGTCCGCGTGAAGACGGTGTACTCTGCGAGTGAAGGGCCAGTGGCCTTCGTCGCGCGGCAGGCTTGAAGTGACGCCTTCTTCGAGGCGACCTCGGCGCATATGCATCCACGGAGGACGACCGGCGATCGCTGGCAGTGACGAGACCTTCCCGCGTATTCAATTAAGTGGGCGCGTCGCCCGCGGGCCCTCAGGCATGGCTGGTCACGTTGTGACCTGCCGGCGTATACTGCCTTAGTCCGTCCCTGCATGAATATACATCCGAGCTTCGATACCGATAGCCTTATAACAACAAGTGTAGTTGCCCTCCAGCGAAACCGTTCGAATAATTAATTAATTGTGTCATGCCTAAAGCCAAGTTAATGGCGTCGATAAACACTGAGGATGGTGGTGTTATTAGTGTACGTAGCCAGCAATTACCAGCACGTGGTAGTTCGGCGCGTAAGGTATCGCGTTTGTATATACAAGCTCTAGGACGCGGGTTTGATTTCCGGCCTCGGCGGCCGCATCTACATGGGGGCGAAGTGCAGATAACTCTCGTGTGCTCATGGCGAGTTCCAGTGAGAGAAAACGTGAGTGCACTGAGAGCATGGTCACTCGATCTGCCTTTGGAATGCTGCGCACATCCGGAGAGCAGGTTAGAGGCTGACTATAGTGAGAAATATACCACGTGATGAAAACATTGGACGCCCCGGTATTTCCTGCGGGACAGCAGCAAGATACGCGTGAAATCGGTCGGTCGCATGCGCCATTATCCCGATTTGCAATTATATACGTACTACCATAAGCGTGCGCAGGGTTCCCCTTCAGGGGGGGGGGGCGAAGGTTCGTCGCAGCGCCCCCCCTCCCTATAATGTCAATGTATGGGGCTGACTTTGCGCCCCCCCCTGTCGCCCCCCCCTACAATGTATAGGGCTGGCTTTGCGCCCCCCCCCCCTTCTCGCCCCCCTGCCTCCCCCCCCCGTGCGCACGCCTATGCGTACTACGTTTGTGTAACGACGCATCCAGTAAACATAGCCGCGTACACTTCGTAGTCGTCATCGATGCTATCTGAATAAACGGCCCCAATACGGCCAACATCAGTGGCGTCAAACTACACAGGGTTGCCACCATTGCCTTCGCGCTAGCCGGTGGAAGCAAAATAAAAACAAACAAGGAGAATGTGGCGTTTAAATGCCCGGTGACTTTCTTCGTATCTCGCCTACTCCGCTTTTCAGGCGAGAGCACCAGCAGCACTTCAAACTACTCCTGGCTGCTCTCGGCGTAGCAAAAACACTATCGCTCTACGCTGCTGGACGGCAGTGTTGCTATTCCTGTTCGACCACTCAAACAAGCTGGCTCTGTAGGAAGTACTGTCAGCGTTCTTTTCAGTGCTCCTGTTTTCCCAATAAAGAACACTTAAGCGCGCACACACAAGGACAGAGAGGTGATGATAACGCAAGCGCTTACTTCCAACTGATCATTTATTTACAAAACTGCATAATAAGAACACTTTCTTTCATGACGTCACGCTCCATGGTATCACGTGAGCATGCTCAGAAGCTGTGTTTCCTTGGATGACAAAATAATGGAAGGCGCGCTTACACGTGACTGACCCGCCTTTGTGATCAAATCAGCCTCTATTATCGCCCTGGAAGTAAGCGCTTGTGTTGTCATCACCTCACTCTGTCCTTGTGTGTGCGCGCTTAAGTGTTCCTGCTATGGAAAACCAATTCGCCCAAAAATCAGTGCTCCTTGAATTCCCAGTGGAATTCGTCATTCGATTTTAGGTGCACGTTGTTAAAGGACTCCAGGTGGCCTAAATTAAACCGGAGTTCCCCACTACGGCGTGCCTTGTAATCATATCGTGGTTTTTTTTTTCTTGCTCGTTAAACACCAGCATTTAGTTAAATTAGCCGGCAATTATTCTCCCTGAGCCTCTCGTCCACTGATAGCAGGGTTGTGTCATCAGGAGTTGATCAACCGCGTTTGTCTCGTAGGAAAACAATCTGCAGTGATCGCAATCGGTAAATTCGCATTTTCTTTTTTTTTTATTTTTTTATTTATTTATTTTTTTGGATCGGATTGCACTTCAGTTTCGTGATGGGGCGCATTCACCGCGGTAGCGTGAAGTGACTTTTCGCTGCTTAGCTCAAAGTTGCGGGTTCAATCGCGGTCGATTGAAGCGAAATGCAGAAACATACGTATTTGTTACAGACTAATATATAGACTTTGATACAGACATGCCACGTGCTATGATATAGACTGATAGGCGCATGTCAAAGATCCAAGTGGTCTTAAGCCAAACATTAGCCGACAGGTAAATTGAAAGTTCACTGCTCCTTCGCCACGATGGTCCTGCTGCTGATGTCAGCACTTTGGCTTTCAATGTATAGACCTTTTCACAGGAGAGGAAAAACGCCGCCATTCTGGGCTGCACACGGGAGCACAAATGCCGACGTCACAGCCTCGGCAGTGCATTTTTGGGGGGGGTCATGCCTGTTTAGCGCAGCCCAAAGACGATTATAGCGGTGCCCAGAGAGCCGTCTGTGAAAATGTCTATAGATGATTGTACGTAAGACATACGGGTGCCGCCACCTATGGCTGTTAAACCAATGTCTTTCTTTTTAAATTTTTTGTATAACGCGACGCGAATTTATAAGGTCATGAAGCGTCGAATGGACCAAGCCAACCGTTTTCATGCGCATAAGTCTACCGTAGCACCATAGGCGTGCGCAGGGTTCCTCTTCAGGGGGGGGCGAAGGCTCCTCGCAGCGCCCCCCTTCCCTATTAAGTCAATGTATGGGGCGGACTTTGCGCCCACCCCTTCTTAGGTGACTAGGGGGGGGGGGGGGGCGGACGCCCCCTCTGCCCCCCTCGTGCTCACGCCTATGCGTAGAAATGTTTGTTCGGTTGCTATAGATACAAAACCGCAAGGTTTCCCAATATGGCGGCACCAAAACACATCCGTAAACTATATATAGCCTACATATACAGTGGTTGGTTGGTTGGTTGGGCCCTAGGGAAATGGCGCACTACTGGGTCTTGGCCATAAATGCCATGGC
The DNA here is from genome assembly GCA_030522465.1 of Rhipicephalus appendiculatus. Taxonomy (NCBI): domain Eukaryota; kingdom Metazoa; phylum Arthropoda; class Arachnida; order Ixodida; family Ixodidae; genus Rhipicephalus; species Rhipicephalus appendiculatus. The sequence goes on from JALIZH010015002.1 coordinate 259,545, forward strand.
CTGGCAGCAGAAGTTGTGAAGAAATGAAGAAAGAAAGAAAGAAAGAAAGAAAGAAGGAAAGAAAGAAAGGAAGAAAGAAAAAGAAAACTAGGAAGATGGTTTGTAAACGAACGATAATATTAGTGTGGTGATTTCTCTTATGCAACATTAAAAGTCTGCGGCATTTCCTCCTCAAAGGCGGATGCACACAAGTCTAGACCAATGGGAAGGGGGGGTTACTATAGACTGACGTCATGAGCCAGGGCTACCGGTGGCCCCGCCTTCGGAGAACATAGGAGAGTGCATGAGCAGGACTGTTTCTTTAGTCGCGGAGGCGATCGGCTACCTCACTTCGGTCGCGGGGGCGGGGCCTAGTCCGGAATTTCTCAAGTTGTATCCGACTAGTATGTCACGAAGTTAAGGAATATATTTTAAAAAATGGTCCCTTCTAGATTTTTTTATTTAAAAAAAAAAGAAAGAACAAGGGCTATAATATTAGCGCGGTTCGATACAATTATAAAATTAAATGTGGCATCACGTATGCTCCTGTGGCCCGTAGGAGAAGGCGTTTTCTTGTCTTCGTGATAGTGTGTGTGACAGAGTCTATAGCACTCGGTTACAACTTAATATGAGTTGTAAGCTCCACCTCCAGAACTGCGGCGCGCCCGCGTTTCACCTGTGAAAGACAGCTGTGCTGGCTGGTTTCCGCGCGGATCGTAAGCGCTTTCCCTCAGCTAATGTAAATACTGCTGATATAAAGAGGTAAAGGTTCGTCGTTACTACATAAAACATTACGTGTAACTGAGCAGCGCTGACAGAACCCCGGACGAAATTTATCCAGGACGTTCAAGCTTTTCGGCCTAAAACCAGTGACACAAACGTGTGTCTCTATGGGAGAGAGGCAACTATCTCAAACACTCCAGAACGGGCTTGACGTCACGAAATTGAGTAAACGCTATTGTATGGGTCACTTATGCAAATTCTCTCTGGGAGGGTCAGCGCTGTGGGCTGGAGATGACATTTTTTTCTGGGGTTGTAACCGAGTATAACAGCGCGGTAATATGTGGTTAGATGTCTGTTGATAGATTGCCCGTGACGTCATGGACTCACAACATGGCTTAGATGACGACAAGAGTGTCTAATCACGCGGCGATTAACCTGCTTCAGTGTGATAACGGCCGCTGGAATGTTTTTGGGCCTCTGTGCATGAACAGCGAAGGAACCAGCACGCGATGTACTGAACACACTTACGTGACGTCACAAAGTTCGCGTCCCACCATGTTGGTACTCTAACGTGTCTGTTTCACTGACGCCAGGTGCAAGCCACCTATACTAACTGCAGCCCGTTATATACATGCGCGTGCGTCCCATTATTTCCTTATAGAGCAGATCGCTTCGATCGGTACATCCGTTTGAGTTTGCTGTACACACTATTGCGTACATCGATCTTAACTTTGTATACGCACAACTAGGTTTTACTCCAAGGGCGCCGCGAGGGATGGAGCGCTACCGCTGTCGCGCGTAAGCGTCTGCGCATTTTTGCATATTCCTGTTCGAAAGCGTAATTATACGAACACTCATATCGGCGCCGATCGACTGTATGACGACGGGGTGTGTTCTGACGTATACGCCGGCGTACTTGTTTGGAGGACGGCGACTTCAGCGGCGACCTCGCAGTCGACGACCTACAACGAGTCCTCGCACCCCCCCCCCTCCTTCCTTGGAGGCGACCAAGTTCAACGGCCGCCGCACGCTTTCGGCCGTTCCCAAGCGGCCCGCTTTACGCGCGTGTACTTGGACAAACTTAAAGCAGTGGCGGATCCAGAGGGGGGAAGGCGGTAGGGGCGATCGCCCCCCCCCCCCTCAAAGCCTGTGTCAGCAACCCCCCTTCCTCCCTTCAGTGCCTGGCGTACACCTCTATCACCGATTAGGACCAATAAGTGGGACCAATTAACAGCGTTTATGCTGTGATGGGGTTCATGTGATGATAATAACTACTAAAAACAAAAAAGTGAGGACCCCCCCCTCTCCGGTTTACTAGCAACCCCCCCCCCCTAAAAGGAGTGGCTGGATCCACCCCTGACTTGAAGGGACGTTAAAGTGAAACAGTAAAGTATAGTTTAGACTGATAAGTTATCTCTGAAAGCTTTAGTGCCGTGAATTATGTTGTAACCATAAGCGTGCGCAGGGTACCCCTTCAGGGGGGGCGAAGGTTCGTCTCAGCGCCCCCCCCCCTCCCTATAATGTCAATGTATGGGGCTAACTTTGCGCCCCCCCCCGGTCGCCCCCCCCCTACATTGTATAGGGCTGGCTTTGCGCCCCCCCCCCCCCCCGTGCGCACGCCTATGGTTGTAACGGTGTTGTGCACAAGATTCCTCTTTCTTGCGGGCATTATTACGTTGGTCCAAAGGGGCGATGCACTGATGACCGCATGCGCGAGAATTCGAACAAGGTTCGAAAACAAGCTAGAGATAGTCAATCCTCTCTTCATTGTTCTGATTGCGGCTGCCAGCCATGTTTTAAAGATTCGACTTTCCCGTCAAAGCGCCGCCACGGTGGCCTGGTTGTTGCGGTGCTCGACTGCTGAATCGAAGGTCGCGGGATCGTATCCCGGCCGTGACGGCCGCATTTCGTTGGAGGCGAAATGCTAGAGGCGCGCGTACTTCAATTTAGGCTCACGTTAAAGAACACCAGATGTTCGAAATTCCGGAGCCCTCCACTATGCGGCGTCCCCCCATAGTCATATCGTGATTTTGAGACGTAAAACCCCGGCAATTATTGTTATAATATTATGAAAACTCTACTGGGTCGTTGATTTCACCACGATATGGTATTAATAGATGAGAAAAAATCAATGTCAAAAATTTCGCTTTTAAATTTTCCTCCGAAATCTCCGATAGTGATGTCGCAGATTTCAAAGTGTTTTCTTTTTTCGTATTTCGTCCACTTTGGCTCAACGAAACTTCCCAGAACTTGGTATGGCAAGTCTGGCGGTTGCCTCAGGAGACAATACATTACATTTTTTTACCGATTAGGAACTACGTGTCCGCCGCGGTAGAGCAGTGGCTAGGCTGCTGACCCGAAGGTCGCGAGTTCGATCCCGGCCACGGCGGTCGCATTTCGATGGAGGCGAAATGGTTGAGGCCGATGTACAGTGCGATGTCAGTGCACGTTAAAGAACACCAGATGGTCCAAATTTCGGGAGCCCTCCACTACGGCGTCTCTCATAATCATGTCGTGGTTTTGGGACGTTAAACCCCAGCTATTATTAACTACGTAGGCCATAGTAGACACCGTCGGAATCTATGACGTCACCGTGGTGGGCGCGGAAACTTGGAGGTGGCGTCGCCACCGGCATTTTCTTTTTGCGCTTTTTCTCGCTAAGCGTCTCTTAGCAACAAGTGCGGTGTTTTTGGTATCGTGAAAAAATACGAGAAAAATCGTTTTTCTCTATATGCCGGACTTTGGCCCGGAAAATGAAAAGTCGCAGAACAAGCAATACGCGATTTACCAGTGGCGGATCCAGAGGGGGTGGGGGGCGATGCCCTCCCTCCCCCCCCCCCCCCCCAAAAAAAAAGTCTGTATCAGCACCCCACCCCTTCAGTGCTTTTCCATCACCGATTAGGACAAATCAGTGGGACCACTGTGAGCACAAATTAACAGTATTTGTGCTGTGATGGGTTTATTGTGATGATAGTAACCTAAAAGCAAGAAAAATCAGGACGCCCCCCCCCCCCCCCTCACTGATTCTGCTTCAAGCGACCCCCCCCCCCCCCTTAAATGAGTGGCTGGATCCGCCCCTGTGTACACGGATAGCGGTGATCAGTCGGGGTCCGTCGATAATCTGATCAGCGGCAAGGCGTGTCGGCATTTATACAAGGGAGATACGTGCCCCTTCAAAGGGGCCCCAAAACAGCCTTTGAAAATACGAAAAGAAAAAAGAAAAAAAAAACCAGCGCGTTATTCTCTCCTGGCGTTTCTAGTCTTTCTGGCGCACTTCGTCACGCAAGAGCGGCGATTCACGTGACGTCATTACAGTACATACACGCGATTGGTACAAATTGCGAGATGTCAGTTGTGAATTGTCTTTGCTATGCAGTCGCCCGCCCGTTATTCCTTGTCTCGCATGTCTATCGTGCGCGATCAGTGGAGTTCACTTCACTTTGTTAGTTCAGGCGACATGTTCAGGCGACATGTGCCTGAACTACCGAAGGGAAGTTGGGCCCTCGTCAGGTGTATTGACACACCTTTAGCCCGATTTCCTCGGTATACAGTGTTCGCTGTACACCGGAATAAAATATTTTTTAATTGAATTTGAATTTTGTGTGTTTCCGAGTGCGCTAGCGGAAATAACAGCGTGTAGCCGACAAGCGCGAAATCCTGACATTGTACAGCATAGGGGATGTTATAGTAGTAGTAAATGTAATGTAAATGTGAAGAAAGAAAAGTGGACGAAAAGATAACTTTTCGTCCACTTTTCTTTCTTCACATTTACATTACACTTACTACTAATAACATCCCCTATACTTTCCTTGGCATCATCGTCTAATCTCATTAATAGCAGTAACTATGTAATTTTGGCGCAATTTCTTCGATTTGAGTGAGCAGTGCTCCGCTTTGATATCCAACACTGAGCAGCGGCTTGCGAGGTCTACATACGGACCGCGATGGCATAGCGCCAAATCTCGATGGCCGCAGTGTACAAAATCTCGGCCTCTCATCAGCATATGCAACGGGCTTGGCTAACTACAGCAACTGCTCGGATGTCTTATCTGCTAGGGAAACCGGTCTTTGTCGTAACGCCACCAGGGCTCCTCACTGCTTCTTCTCGTGTAAATTCTGAACAAGACTGCGTAAGGATTCAAACTTGAGCTATAGTTGCATGGTGTGGGTTCATCTGTGGTTGATGCAGCGCACAAGGGACCAGACGAGAACGAAGATTTGAGAGGCACACCACAGACGCTGTAGCTCAGTTGGTAGAGCACCATCGGACGCGTTATTCGAAGGTCGCAGGTTCGGTTCCCTGCCAGCGGCAAGTTATCTTTTCGTCCGCTTCACTTACTTCACATTTGCATCATAATTACTACAAATAACATCCCCTGTACTTTCCTTCGCCTTATTGTCGGTTATAATTAATATTGTGTCTAGCAAAGAAAAACGAGCACTTAAAATCCCCCCTTCTTTCGTTCGCTTGCTATCTGTTGTTTATGGTGGGAAAGTATCTTCATGTCGCTAAAGAAGGGTGCCAAGCCGTATTCCTGACAATGGGTGCGGCAAGTATCTTGGGGCTTTTTTTTTTATTTTTGCGATGATTTTACATGTGTTTTATGTGTTTGTATTTCCTAGAGAAATTTAGTTGCGAGTCAGCGCCTGTCCTGTGCTTCTTAATTCTTCTTCCTGTGTGCGGTTCATCAACCAAAGATGGACATTTTTGAACGCTCGTGCATTCGACCGGCGGGAAGCGTCGGACCCACGCAGCTTCGTTTAATGGAAATGGCTAGTGGTGGTGGTGGTGAACTCTTTATCGCACCCAAAAAAATGAAGAGGGGACCAGTGCAAAGGCTGGTTGCGCTGGCTTAGAGGAGGTTGGCGGGGATCCCTTGGGATACCGCGGCCTCCACCGCGCGCTGGATGAGCCGGCGTTGGTCTTCTGGCTCGGAGGCACGCAGGAGGGGCTCCCACGACTCTGCAGGGGTGTTTGTGTTTTCTGTGTTGCAGTGAATGCAAGTCCACACCATATGTATATGAGTGTGGCTGGAGATGATCAATGTTGGCACCTCGCCGCTATCTGTTCCGGAAAAAATTCTACTGTATAAGAGGGGGTGTGAGCTGCCTCTACTGACTATCAGTGCCAAGCTCTAGCCAGTACGAAAGAGCACTCTGGCATTGGTATCAGATGTTTCCTGTTGACCTTGGCCTACTCGCTTCAATTGCTCTGGAAGCGGACAGCTTTGGCACTGCCTTATAGGACGCAGATGTTGATTTTTTTGCTGGTGTTATTCAGTTGGTGCGTTGTAAAACGTGTGTTGGAAGCCACAGAGGTATTCTGTAGGTCGCTTTTCTAAGAGCCTGCGTTACATACGCATACATTCGGGATCTGTACGCGACCCAGTATTTGCTGCCAGATTTCATGGTCTTGTGGTGGTCCTGCGTATAATTCTTTGATTTAGTTTTTGCATTAGATATGGATTTGATATATGGCAGATCATTTCTGCATACTTATCAGTCGTTTGTTATCTGTCGTTCGTAGCCTGAAACTGCTAAGGAACTCCATAGGGATTTCTCAGAAGGATAGATTCTTAATTGATTGAAATTCATCGTGGCCCGGCGCTGCTATCGGCCAGGTGATAACTGGCCGCAGTGGTCCAGTGGTTATGGTTCTTGACTGCTGACCCGAAATCTTGGCATCAAATCCTGGCATCCGAAGCCGCATTTCGATGCAGGCAAAATACTAGAAGCCCGTGTGCTTAGATTTAGGTGCACATTAAGGAACCCCAGGTGGTCGAAATTTGCGCGTGTGCTCACCGCAATGTGTACAATCATGTAGAAGCGTAATCAGCAAGAGCTACGCTCCGCCCCCTTGGTGCCTGCACTGCCCCGCCTGCATCAAGAAATCAAGTTATTTGCTTGAAAGTTCAGTCGATGAAGTGCTGACGCACGACGCTATATATAATATATGTATCCAAGGTTCTCTTCGATTAAATCTATTTGTAGAAGTCAGTTCTTCATCCGGTCTTGTCCGTTTCCCTCAGTATTTTCATGCCGAAGTTTCGTTATGGCTACCGATCTAGCTCTACCACGTACGAGCGGCCAAAGAGTGCGCCTGTATATTGTCTGGGTATAATATATAATCGTCAATCACGAGAAGGAACATGGATGCACCAGCCCCATTCTTACTGGTCTCCAACGTTATCCTTAACCAGGGGCGTAGCCAGAAATTTTTTTCGGGGGGGGGGGGGGGGGGCACCTCCTTGATTTCGGGGGCGGCACCTTCTTCAAATGGCCATCCATTTTTCGCTCTGTATGCCATGGCGAAAAAAAAAATTCGGGGGGGGGAGGGGGGGGGGGGGGGCACGGGCCCGGTGTGCCACGCCCTGGCTACGCCACTGTCCTTAACTGGTGCATTTTGTTTCGCACTTGTACATTATGCTGCTGGGCTAAACCTAGCGTAATTAATTACCATCCATGAGTCAATTGTCTATGTGCGCAGCTAATTCGGGCTTCCGCGCGCACATGTCCTATTCTGCGCACATCCTCGAATGTAGTGCCCTGGTTTGAAGGTCTAGCGATGATTGCGCGCCGAATACGAAATGGAACGCTTTCCGTACCACAAGATCCGATGCACGCTGCTTTTACAGTAAGTTTACCTATAGTCATAGGCGTGCGCAGGGTTCCCCATCAGGGGGGGGGAAGGTTCATCGCAGCGCCCTCCCTCCCTATTAAGTCAATGCATGGGGCAGATTTTGCGCCTATGCCTGCAGTAACAAACTTAACGGATTTTCAAGTCGTACGCAGTGCAACAAAACGTCGGGCACGTTTGCAGGCTGTTGGACTGATGTGGCCGTGTGTGTGTGCGATGGAGCGGAACTGGAGGAGAATGGGTAAGGGCATTTCATGCTACCGCTTTCGCTAGCCGATCAACCGTTCGTAAATAATAGACAAGGTGTAGACAGTCAGGCCGAGGCAGTATCATAGACAAGTTACGCCTTTCAGCCAGAAGTGTCATGTACTCTTTCAGGAAAATGTGTGCTGTTACTATGGCACCTCCCGAATTTAACGCGCAGATGCGGGTTAAATATCATGATCAAATGAGTCAAGTGACAATTAACCGTGGCCGTTCTTCAGCAGTTTCGGCGTCCTGAAGGCAAGTGATACCCTTTCATCCGGTGGGCCGTCTTTCAAGTACGAATATGAAAATCCTTGATATAGTATGCTGATTCCTATATTGGCGTCAGCTCATCGCGTAATCGTTGATCCGTTCGCGTCAGCGGTGACGGTGGTATAATAGAGCGATAGCGAACTCGCGCGCCTATACCGACTTGCCTCTAGCTCCCGTGACCGACATTGACCACGATTAGCCCGATTCCGTTCGGCAAGCCGCGGGCGCTTCCGCCTTCGCGTAGAGGTCGGCGAAACCACCGGAAGCTCCGATCCTGCCTCCCGCGCATAGCGGCAAATCTCGGTTTCATCGCCCGCGAGCATTCCGTGCTCTAGAGCCGACGCGAAGAGACCATCTCGGGCGTCGCGCTTATCGGCGACAAAACCGGAAAGCCCTTCTCAGAGGTCGGCCCCTACGCGGCCGGCCGTCCCGAAGCGCGTCGTCTTCGTCGTCACGGTGGCTCACTTGACGCAAGCGCCGACGTCACGCCGCGGCGCGGCGCTCCGGTCGGGAAGTTGAAAAACCGGCCATCGTCCGCGACCAGGTCGTCAGAGATGCGAGCGCGCCAATCTCGAAAACAAGCCATGTGCGAACACAAGGGGGGATCACCAGTGCGTGGCCATTTCGGCCGAGACCGTCAAGTCGGTCTGGAAACGAGCGATCGACTTGTTTTCGGCTCGCAGCGACAAAGCTGCTGACGAACAACTGCGCACGTACGATGAGGCACCGGAGTTCCTCCGCCAGAATCCGTTCATCCTGAAGGGCTACCGCTGCAACTTGGCGCTTCGCCGGTGCGCCCGCTCCGCCTTCGAGTGGAACAACGAGACGCTGAACATTTGGACGCACCTCTCGGGTTTCTTCATCATGCTGGCTCTCTTCGTGCACGACCTCGTCATACGTCTGGATGAGGTGTCCCCTTCGGCTGTGGACCGGGCGTACTGCGTCGCCATTTGCCTGGCGTACATGACGACCCTTCCTGCTGTCCGGTGGTGTACCACACGTTCAACTGCCACTCGGAGCAGTGTTACCAGCGGCTACTCAAATGGGACGTGCTCGGCGTGGCGCTCAGTCTGAGCATGACGTTCCTCTCCGGCGTCCACTTCGCCTTCAGCTGCAGGCCGTGGCTGGAGCTCGCCTACGGCGGCGTCGAGCTTCTACTCGTCGCCGTCGTGCTGGTGCTCAACTTCGCGCCCCGCTTCGCCGGCCGAGAGGACGTGGAACCCGCGCGGCTCTTGGTGCTCAGCTCGCTGGTGCTCTTCGGCCTGGCGCCCACCGCGCACTGGTTCGCCCTCAACGGAGGTCTCGAGGCCCCCATCGTCCGCCTGCTCCTTCCACGCATCGCGGTGCTCTTCGGTCTCATCGGGATGGCGTTTCGCCGTGTACCGCTTCCGGATCCCCGAGTGCCTCTGGCCCGGCCGCGTCGACTACGTCTTCTCGAGTCCACCAGATCTGGCACGTCATCGTGTTCCTGTCGCTAGTGTGGTGGCACGAGACCGGATTCGTTTATTTCCACTTCATGAGCGGCGGAGAGCAGTGCGCCGTGCCCGCGTGATGTTTCTCCGGTTGCGAAAACGTGTGCAGTCTCCGTGCAGTCGTGTCCGTGCGGACGGCACGACGCAGGGCGTACCGAGAAACTTTCTTCGCCGTATGAACTGTTTCGGCTGTGTGTGTCGTGAAACATAGGCGCGTACTCAACCGGAGTACGCTCTGAATGTTTGTATACTGATAGCGAGTCGACTGATACACGACTGTCGTTGGGACTTTGAGATGAGCGCTCACGACGGCGACGCTCGTATAGCATGCTTTCCTGCGCGTCTTCGAGCGCGCACAACGTGTCGTGTACAGTTTGTCACTTCCATGCACATTTCACCAAAGTGCAGTGACTTGAATGGCACTGGGAACGTGCAAGACTGTTCTTTCAGTCGCATGCCGTTCGCTTCTGTAGGCCATGGATCTCAACGTTGCCTGCGTACTTTGCGGGCGTAGTCAGTTCCTATGAATTTGTATAGATACAACTACGAACCAAGCGCTGAAGTGAGGTACTATACAACGTACCTAGAAAACGAGGACAAGGACCAACTGATGAAAAGAAGTCGGTCCATTAGCATCGGCCGTCCCGGAAAGGTTCTGGTCATCAGTGCCTTGGTAGCATTTCTTTATTCTGTTCGTTAATGATGCTGGCATCTTAGCGAACTTGTGGCGTGTTTTACAACGCACTGCTGATAATGCATTAGGCGTTGTGTACTTCCGTCAAACAGTACTGTACGTTTCAGACACCGATTTAAACGTGTTGCGCAAGTCGCGCAACTTTTCTGGGTGACTTGCTTCCTTGAAAATGCAGTGCTGATATGTCTCTCGTGTTCATGTGGCACATATGCATTTAATTACTGACAACAGCATATCAGCACCGCCTGTCTTTTGCTGTTGGAACGGAAATCCATCGCTTGAAACGTCAGCAAACATTGGTAGAAGGAAAAAGAAAAGTGTGATTTACGCAACGCATTTGTGTGCGAGTTTGAATAAACTTTCAGCAACAAGCTCCTGTCTTTGTGCACTTTTGTTTTCATCTAAGCGAAAAAGCTTCCTTGAGAGTCGCCGCCGTCGCAGACTCCCGTCAAGCATGGGCGGCGCTCGCTTGTACGACGCACGGCTTTCCACATATACGTTTTCCTGCAGTGTGGGAATTTACGATGACGCTCGGGCAAGCCTTGGCCGGCGCTGACGCTATATATGCAACAGCGCGCGGATCAAGGTCGTTCACTTGCATTGGAAGGCTACCAAGGGCGCCTGCGTAATACTCGGGAACAAGGCTGCAGCCTTCGCGTGCTCTTATCTTTCCGGGATGCAGTTATGTTCCAATAAACGGGCGTATGAACTTCGCAGGTCTCCGCCTAAAACTCCTAGTACGCGCTCTTTCCAACACTATACGCCTCAATCATCCGCAGTCAGAAAGCTATAGACCACGCTCAGGCTATGCGGCACGATGACAAAGTTTTCCTCAACTGTTCGCATAGTTTATAAGTTAACAGCGGGATTGGTGAGGAATCCCGCATACATGCCTCCTTCCCCTCATACGCTGTATGCATATGCATGCCGTTGTATATGAGCTTACCGCCGCATTCAGCAGTACACGCGCATACATACCCCCCCCCCCCGCCTTCACTAGCACATACATACAAGCAGAATACCCCGCAACGGTGCTCGAGAGGTAATGGCGTCCGCCTCCAGTGAGGGAGGTACCAGGTTCGATTCCCACTGCCGTCGGCAACCCAGCAGTTTTTCTCTATGGGGAGACAAGTATCGCGAACGGGCGCTCGGTATTGTGGGTATACTCATTTCTCTAGAAGATTAGTCATCTTCTTTCACTCCCTTTTCCCCTCCAACCAGTGACGCTGAGCCGTGCTCCCTTATGGGCTGCAGAAATAAGCGTCTTTATTATCCTCGAACCGCTACTATACATACAGGCCGTCTTTATGTTCTGACTTACAGTGCAGCAGTGTGAAGCGAACGCGAAGTGGCGCCCAGGCGCGTGAAGAAAGCGCTCCGTGTAGCTCACGAACTGTGCGACGTTCGCGAATACGCGAGTCATTACACTGGAAGGAGAAATCCCACGCTCTGAATGCAGCGTTTCACACGCTTTGCCTGAGCGAAGTAGGGCGCAGCCCGCAACGACCCGTGGCCGGCGATGCCAAGCGCTCGAAACTAAGACAAGCGTGGCGCGGAGTTTGAAGGACCACTATAAAGTGAAACACCAAATCATGCTTAGACATTGTAACTTGTTCTTTGACAAATACATTGCCGTTCACTTCCCATCACGTGAACACGGACACTGCACAGTAAAAAAAAAAATGCAGGACACACGACGTTGAGCGCAGCCTCGTGTGTCCTGTAATTTTTTCGTACTGAGCAGGGCAGGCCCGTAGCCAGAAATTTTTTTCGGGGGGGGGGGGGGGGGGGGCTCCACCCCCGAAATATTTTCATTCTTTTTTCAAGGTAAAACACCCACCTCCATCCGAATTTCGGGGGGGGGGGGGGGGGGAGTCCCCCCCCCCTCCTGGCTACGGGCCTGGAGCAGGGTCTATGTTGACTGAATGAGCACCAACTAGCCCACCTTGTAGCTCTACTCAATCATAGGCTCATTATTATGAGATAAAGTGGTCTATATTTTCCTCTTTTTTTTTTTTTTACTTTCGAGCCGAAACAGCACATGGATGCCGGTGTGTCGTCGCCGATTTCAGTATTTGTTATTACTGTAATTACGATTTGTTATAGTTTGCTTCAGAATTCCCTTATAGGCTTTATTTTGGCTGTATTTACCTTATAAAACTTCCTCATGCTTGCCTATGTTAAGTCTCTGGCTGCATCAGAGCACAGCGGAATTCATTTTTACCATAAAGAACTGTCTCTTATAGGCCAAAGCGGGCGTCGTAAAAATCTGTGACGCCACGACTAGTTTGTGCGGAATCCTAAAGGCTTCGTCGCCACCCGTATTTTTAGGGGCGAAGCTCCTTAGGGTGTGGGTCTGTCCCTCCTCTGTAGTAGTAGTAGTAGTAGTAGGTAGGTAGGTAGCCACGTATAGTGGAATGTACCCACTACACGTGATAACGATGACGCTGATGACCATGAAGTATAAGCGCGTTCCAGACCACACATTCTCTTTCTGCCATAGATGAAAACGATCGTGAACGCGCTCTCGCCCTCGAAAGGCAAAACGGCAACGCATCACACCACACCCCCGCGTTTGTGTGTCAGGTCTTTGTAGATGATCAAGTGGGCAAAATTTACGGGGATTGACGGTTTACCAGATTACCTCCGGAGCTTCGCCCACTCATCATCATTCACCTCGTGGATATGGCGTGATTTTTTTGTTGTTGCTGTCCTTGTTTACCAAACGTCTTCTCACGGCATGAGTGGGGATTTTTGTTTTGCTCAATTTACTATACCGTGAGGCAAACCGTACGTCTTGCTCTTTAACGCCTTATTTAACTTCGCTTACGGGTTGATAGTATGCAAAACAACTTTAGACATAACGGCAGGCTAGTGAAAATTGTTGCACTGAATGTCTCAGTGAATGGGGTATTTCCAGTGCACGCAGGCACAAAAATAGCAATACGAAATGTCTTAGAAAAGAATTCCAATATTTTCTAAATACGGTGCAGTATCATGTACAGAGGTTGTCCAGGCATAATAAATCGCGCGATAATCGTTAAATAACGTCACAATTATACTCTTCGCTATAAATTTTTCAATCAACAACAAAAGGCAGTACCCCACTGTAGTACTCTGTGTTACTTTGCGTTCCTGCGTTGTCGAGTTTTTGGTGACAAATTTACTATTGGTGCTGAATGTTTCTATTGTATTTTATACGATCAATTTTTTATACAATCAATTGTACTGAATGTTTCTATTGTATTTTATACGCACCCCCTCCATATTATTGACATAATAGGGAGGGGGGGTGCTACGACTTGAGGGGGGGGGGGGCGCATAGTCAGCCTCGTACATTGTCATAATAGGGAGGAGGGGCGCGGCGACGAACCTTCGCCCCCCCCCCCCCCCTGAAGGGGAACCCTGCGCACGCCTGTGGGGGGGACGTTATCACGTGATGATGATTTTTTGCATCACATATAGTGCTGACGCCGCCAACGGGGGGACGCCGACGAGGAACGCCGGTCAATTTTCGCGTTTGTTGAGGCATCTAAGGCTTTCGCCTTGATAATGATTACGGAAGGAATTATAACACTGAACCCCGGCCCAGATGATAAAGACACCGAAAAGGGTCATCGCCTGAACGCTTTGAGAAAGGAGGACAGCACCACCCGCTAGCGACACTTCCACTGACTCTCTCGCGCGGCCTGAAGACCTCGAATTTCGGCGAGAGGATTTGTGTTAGCCCAAGTCGACGGCTAACAAAATTTTATGCGCTGACTGCTTCATTACGCGGCGGCAGAGAGATAGCGTATACGAAAATGAAAGTTCGAGCAAGAAAAAAAACGATGTCCGGAGATACGCCGGACAACGAAGTGCTTCCGGAACGTTCAGAAGTTTACCTCGAGTTTGAACAAATATTGTGATTACTTCGAACTTGTAGTAAGCTCGAAATGTACTACCGAGGTTAACACCGATCGCGATAACACAGCGGCAAAAAAAAAAAAAAGAGAGAGAGAGAGAGAGAGAGGGGGGGGGGGGGGGTCGGGGCGTTGTTGCGCGGGTATGGCGCGGGTAACACCGTGTAAGGAAAGCGTGGACGAAATAGCGAGCGTTTTCTTTCAACTAGGTTTGTTGAAGGTATGTGGCGATTAAATAGAGTTGAAGCACAATATCTCTAGTGAGAAAAAAAGAAAAGCAGGATGGAACAACCGAAGAGATAACAATAATGTTCGAAGTTTTTTTTTTTTTTTCGTAACATCTGTCACACGTATCATCGATGGGAAAGGGAAGTGAGGGTGAGGAGGAGGGAAAGGAGGAAGGGAATGTGCCGTCCTCCTACGCTGTCATCTCATGTCGCCACTTGTCGGCGCGCACCCAGAACAATGTGCAGCATAGCCATGTATACCAAGGGGGTGGGAAAGGGAACTGAGGGCGAGCAGGATGAAAAGGAGGAAGGGACAGGGTAAAGCATAGCACAGCCATGCATGGCGCTAGGCAGGCAAAACCATGTAAAGCATCCATAGGCGTGCGCAGGGTTCCCCTTCAGGGGGGGGCGAAGGTTCGTCGCAGCGCCCCCCCCCTCCCTATTATGTCAATGTATGGGGCTGAGTTTGCGCCCCCCCCCCCCTCCCCGAGTTGCAGCGCCCGCCTCCCTATTGCGTCAACGTATGGGGCTGACTTTGCGCCCCCCCTCTTAGGTGACTAGGGGGGGCGGCCGCCCTCCCTGCCCCCCCTCGTGCGCACGCCTATGAAAGCATCCATGTATAGCACGGGGGGCAACGAATGCATAGGCAGGAATGTGCGGATAGGCCAATCGGGGCGTTGCCTAAACGTACGCCTACGTGAGCATGCGTTGACTGTTTTGCGTGCTGCTGTCACCTCTCATGGAAGCCCATTGCAGATCATGTGGTTGTGTGCACTATTTTAAGAAAACCATTATAAAATGCAAACATGCTGATCAGCGCACGCGTGAAATAACCGAAGCCATTTTTATAAGATTACGCAAAAGTTGTATCATTCATCCATCAATCACTCTTCAGATGAAGAGTACGATTATCTGTTAGACAAGACATGACTTATGTTGTTTTGCAAAACGTGTACAGAGTTTTGGAGAGTCATTGTTAACTATATATGTTCTTTCTCGTTCAAAAATAAATTTAGTAGTGAGTTCACGCTTGGTTAAGGGAAACCGGTAACACAAAGACACATTTGAAGCAGTATCTGACTCGAAAAGGGGCTATGGTGGCTATAATCATAGTTTCCTACAATATTTATTTCACTTATTTTAGGAAACTCTGTGGCTATAAATATAATAGTGGGGCGTGGGAGGAAAACGCTACCTTTCCTTCGCCGACAGTGTATTGTGCCCATACTAAGATGGCGGCCGCGGCCGCCATTTTTTTGGGGGGGGGGGGGGGGGGCACGGCTTCACTCTTGCGAGGTGGCATCTGTGGCACCGAAGGAGGTTAAAAAAATATGCTGGAGTAAGCTCCTGCAATGCCTTTGACAGCAAAGGTGAAGCCAGTTTTTGCCCTCCAAAGATCTCGGAAACATGCTCTTTTATAGTGATGCCTACTTAAAGGCCAACTCCGGAGGTTTTTTCGAGGTCAATGGATCTCAATGAAATTCGCTGGGTACGTTCCTTTGCACATTTCCGTCATTCATGCCAAATTTTAAGCTTGGGACATGCGCTGATTGTTTGTAAATGAATTTTAAAGATTGTCTGCAAACGCCCACCCGGCTTCCCACAATTATTGGCAACATTGCGTGTGTGACGTGTTGGTTTGCCGGTCGACGGAAGTGACGCAGCCGATGGGTTCGCTAACTTTGGCCGCTACAGCGTATATTGTGCTGGTCACAAGCTGACGGTGTTTGACCGGCGCTTCGCTGGTTTGGTGCGCGATTTTCTGTTCTCTGTGGAGGAGCGTGTGATATTCCGCGCCGGCGGGACCAGCATGCCTTGCACGACTTCTGGTTCGTAACAAACTACTACGTCATACTTGGACAGTACACTCGGTTGGGTTTCGGTTTCGGTATTGCGCCTTTTTGCTTATTAAAAATTATTTTCGAATTTGCTGAGCATTTCAGCTATCGGGCGCGTGACAAGAGTGTCTCAGGAACATAAAAGCACCATTATCCTGACACGGTCAAAAAATCGCCGGAGTTGGCCTTTAAAGATCAAGTGGCTTTGGTCTGTTAGTGTAAATGCTGTAAAAGGTAGTTTTTCCCGACGAAATAACACATCCCGACGAGTATTGAGGTGTGTTCGATTCCGGCGTGGTGCGCGGAACCGGTGCTGCAAAAGTTCAGATGGTGCCGCTGCAGTGCAAACGCAGTGCAGATGGTGCAGGTGCAGCGCCATTGCGTCTTCTTTCTTCTCTTTTCAATCGAGGGCGCTGGTGCATCGCCTGTCGTCTGCTCTGCCCGCCCGCAAGGCGTGTACGTCGTCTTTCCTGCGCCCGCATTGATCCGAAAACGCACAAATTCACTCACCAGCTGCTGCGTGAATATCCGCACTGCCGTCTGTCATTATCACGCACCGTTCTCATCAACAACGGGAAATAATTGGTATTGGGCACCGTTTGCATCCACGATCAACGCCATATTCAACCAAGCGTCGGCGAAACGTGTCGTCTGCTTCTAAGCTGCACCGCGACGGCACCACCTAACGAGCAGGTTCAGGGATTCTCTGCACCGCGGCTGCACCACTCCGGCACCACGCCGCAATCGAGGACCGCGGGGCAGCGCACCAGAGAATCGAGGACTGTGGTGTCGTGCACCGTGAACCGGTGCAGGAGGTGCAGGTGAATCGAATACACCTTTGGTGCCTTGGCCTCCAATAAAATTTGCCAAGAATTCGAGGCATGCTAAGGAAAACTATTAACACAAAAACACACTTCGAGTAGCATCTGTCGCTAAAAAGTCGCCACATTAAACTCGTCGGGCGTGCGAGAAAAACGCTCCACTTCCTTCGTCGAACGCGGATAGTTTACCATGCCCCTACTAATATGGCGACTGCAGCCGCCATCTTTCGGTGGACACGACTTCAGTCCGTGACTTCAGTCAATTTTTTTCTTTTTTTTTTTTTTAAACCTCTTTGATGGCATTCTGAATCGGATCTCGAGGCCCATGCTTGCGTACCTTGCAGTGGATCATGATGACGATGATGCCAGTGGTCATATCTTTTTAAGTTGGAAAACTATGGGCGTTGTCAGCATGTGCCATGCTCTTGCGCCACAAAAATAAGTACAAGTACAAGCATGTGTCATGGCACTGTCTCATGGCACATGGCAGCAACGGCGGCCATGTGCCATCATGTGTGCCATATCCCCTTCTTTTAGGAGAAAAAAAAAAAAAAGGAAGAATCAGCTTCGGAAAATATTCACAAAATGTACAGTGTACTAGAATGGGGCAGTGGGCTCACTGCCGTATCCCGCCGCCGCGCCGGCGCGGCCCTCTCCGCGTCGACAGCTTGGGCGCCCGCCAGGGGCGCTGCCGCCAGTATCTCCTGAAAACTTCTCTTGCGGGGTGCGAGGTGCGAAGCGCGTCCGCGCGTCTCCTTGGTCGGGTTACGCTCAAGTTCGGGGAATATTAACAAACGCGGTGTTGGAGGCGCGGAGAGGGCCACCAGAATGACACAAGAAAAAAAAAATAAAAGGTGTCAGGGGGTCTTGCATTTCATTCATTCGTTCTTTTTTTTTTTTTTTTTTTTTTTTTTTTTTTTTTTTTTTTTTTTTTTAAGCTGACCCAAGTAGTTGAAGCTATATACAGTTTCCATTCGTGTGTGCTCTGCAGCGCATGTTCACGTCATTCATTCGTTTGAAGGAATTTGTCGGTACCACAAGTGCCGTTTTGCTGCACTTTATGCTTGGTTTTCTGAAGGATCAGCATCTGTGTCTATCCGCAAATTCCAACTGTCTCAAAGACGGCCCGCCGCTGCATCTGGACGGGAAGGACACGCTTTTTACAGCCTCCGGCGGTTGCGCACAGAGCATGCAGCGTACCTGCAGAGAAATTTCTGGGGCAGCGTATGACGACAAAAAACAGCTGCAGAGTCAAGTACGATAACAACAAAAACAAAAAAAAAAGCAAGAAAGCACGAAGGCGGTGACTGCGAAGTATACTGTACAGTGAACTTTGTACAGTGAACAACTGCAAAGCCATACTCGTGCTTCGATGAAACGCGGGGGAGGGGGGTGTACTTGGAAAAAAAAAAACGCTGGAGGCTGCTTGTTTCGCTATCGAACTATATCGAACCAAGTTCTCAGCACAGGACGACTGATGGGTGACACGGGCTGCATAGAAATGTAAAAGAAAAGTAGAAGGGAGACTGAATTAGCTGTCATTAGTAAGCGGGGGAGGCCCATAGGGATTGGGCTCCTTTTGGGATATTCTAGTGCCTGTTAGATCGTCCAAGTTTTCGTCGGCTGTCGACTGCAAGCATCGCCGGCGTACGTTCCTATCATTACCCTAGCTCTGTGTTTCTATGCTTATGCTGAATGTGCACTGCTAGTGCACATTGCGTAGATTCTTTTGTGTTGCGTGCATTGATATTTTTTTTTCTTTTTTGCGGAGTTGCACAGTGACGATGTTTCTGTCTTTGGTCTTTAGATGCCTACTGATAGGCTTTTGAATGAAATTGAATATTCCTTGCTGTCCTTTTTTATGTTTGTGGTCGATTAGCAGATGTTCATACGTTTTTTGCATCTGTTTATTGTTTGACCACGATCCATTTCTGCATTGTTAATCTATATTGTGATATAGCAAGCATTTGCGCATACATAGACAGGGTTTCGTGCAAATAAAATCAATTTGTCAGCGCGTGACGCTGTCGTGTGTTTCTTCGTGTCCTGTTTATTCATGCTGCCGAAGAAATGGTCCAATTATTCGGTGCAGTAAAAATATGTGTACGCACGTGATGCATATTACTTGTTATGTACTCATAATAACTATGCATAGATATTTTTTTCATTGGATCTGCAACTATAGTACCATATTCGCCTACGAGTTCAACCAGTTTTGGTAACCTTGTATGATCTACGTCTGCAAATAAAAGATTTGTAAAGATTACGATGCGGATAAATTTATCGCAAAGCCAGGTGATTCCACCCATGAATGATTCACGAAAAAAAAAAAAGGCATTAAGTAGGTTAGTAACAATTAGACCAGCTCATATGCGAGAAAAAAAAGAATTAAAATTTGAGGCGTTGTTTATATTCGGCACAGTGGGGCTCGAAAGGCTGGAGTGAAGTCGCTATGATCGCTACAGTGGCGAAAGAGCATTGAAGATCGTATCGATCCGCAGGTCAAAAAGCTTGAACGCCTTCAACTACACGCCCTAGCTGTTACTGCAGCGGCTGTGTGGAAGCGCATTCATCTATGCTATAGCCACTTAAAACATCACCCACCCTCCGTAAATCCATCACAACGGCAGTAATTTATTTCAACACACACAGAAAAGTTGCATCCGCACAGTAAATTCGACTTTTCTTACGCGCAAAACAGCAGCGCGCAATGCCCGCGCCTTCAACCCGCCGGAAAGTTTCAGGTGACACTGCGAGCCGCGCCGCCTGTCGGCGGCGACATGAAGTGCGTCGCGCCGCCTCTCAGTGAGCGCACTACCCCATTCTAGTACACTGTAACAAAATGAAAGAAAACGAGATCCTCGTCATGGTGTTTTTTGTTCATCGAGAGCAGCCAAGCCAGGCCAAGTCAAAGCGTGACTGTGCGTGCCGCCGACGGCGTTGTGATTTGTTTTCAAAGTTGGAAAGTTCTTGTTCTTCTAGCGTTGACATTCATTGGGTATCATCTGGTATCATCGCATTTCGTTGTGCCTCCAAGCGCCGCACCGATCGAAAAGAATGGATACCGCGAAGGCGGTAAGCGTCGACAGCGGCCGTGCCTTTCCTTCAGTTACCACCGGCTTCATCCCGAGCAGCGTCGTAAGTACGAAATGTGCACACTAGTTTATTCATGCCGTGGTGATTCTTCATAGAATTCTTTTATTTGTTTTTCAGGCGTCCGTGTCCATTGAAGGTTGTGACACCGACATATCCATCATGGAGTTTACCGACAAACTGTTTATCGTGATTTCCCAGTACAAGAAACTCGGCACCCTTGTAAGTATTCGGTCTCTCTTTTTTTTTAATGAAGTGCGCGCTCGTGGAGACGCGCTATTTACAAAATAGGCGAGGATGTCGCAGCTACAATAGCACGAACATGAAAAATTCTTACTCTACGTTACGTTCTAAAATCAGTTATGTGACCTGCTTTCTGTAGTTGGTACGTGTTGATCCGGAAACGCTTATCTACTGACACGGCAACGCTACTGGCTATTTTGCCACAGTACAATCCGTGTCCTGGTCGATCTGTATCAAAGCTGAAAAAAACGCCAGACCTGCGCAGAACGCGCAGCACAGTCACAGCGAAAGCAGGAAGAGCGGCCTTTCTAGAGCCCTTTTTAAACACTCTTGGGGCGATTAGTATAAAGACACTTGCATGGCACCGCTCCCACTTAGCCATAAAGCATCATAATTTTTGTGATGTGGGGAAGCACCTATTACGCCATTATTGGTTATTCTGCGGAGGAGCGAGGTACCCGCTTCACATCTGTAAGGCATTATGTGCACTTTGCTGATGCAGGTAGCAGATGACGATGAAGAATTATATGGCTGAGCCCTTTGTATTGGGTTGAAAGCTTTAAACGACCAACTAGTTACATAATTCGCATTGTGTCATGCCGGGTTGTTATTTTGCTCTTCTGCTACGTTATATTACATATGTTAACGTGATTCCTTGGCAAATACACTTGCAAGGTACCCACTACGCCATAAATCATCAGAATTTTTGTGTAGTAGGGAAGCGTCCACCATGCCATTATTCATCATTCTTCAGAGAAGCGTGGTACCCGCTAGACACCTGTAAGGCATAATGTGCACTTTGTTGATGCTGTGGCTGAAGATGATGAAGAATTATGGCTGAGCCCTTTGTAATGGGTTGGAACCATTAAACGGCCCGCTCCTTACACAATTCACATCGTGCGATGCCTGGTTGTTATGCTACTCTTCTAAAACGCTCTACTACACATGTTAACGTGATTCCTTTCCCGACATGAAGCCTGCATAGGGTTGTTTTGCAAAGGAGTTTGAAGCACTGGCGTGGCTATGTAGTAGAATACTGGGCTGTCACGCAGAGGGCCCTGGTTCGAATCCCATTCTGTCCTGGATCATTTTTATTTATTTCGTTTTTTTTTCTAATTTCGCGTGATAGCTGTTACAGACACCGGTGGCGGCAGGGGACAACTACAGCGCGAAAAACGGCTGTTCTTGTGATCTCATAACAGCTTTCACTGTAAAATAGGAGAAGCTTGAGGACAGTAGGTGGTCAGATGTGTGTGTTCAGCCATAGTATTTAAAATATGGGTTAAAAGGAAAACAAAAAACTTGAGGCAGGCATTAATTATTTGTCTGCTTCAGCACATCATTACTAGGAAAAGCACAGGCATCAAACGACGTCATCTTTGTAAAAGTGAAGCAGTTACGGAAGACTGCACAAAGTAAATGACAGAACTGAATGACATTGCTTAGCCAGCATAAGAAACATTTCTGCAGCTGCATTAATGTTGTGAACTTTTGTGTATGTTAGAAACTTCATGTTAATAAGGCTGGAGATTCTCTAATAATTTTTTTTTTATTTTCTGGTGCAGTGAAGCTATCTATGTTGTTCTGGAAACGTGAAATATACTGCTCAAGATGCCACCTTGCATCCTTGAGAAAACTTTGACACTTGAGTACCCTTGGAATTTTTGCCGTTGATACCTGTACAAACCTCATATTGCTATTTGTGTGAAATGGTTTTGATATAAGTGATTAGCTACTTCTATTGCTATTTTTTCACAGTGACTGCTTCTGCAAACGGGGGTGTTGAAATGTTTTACACATGTGTTTTGGACTTTGGAATCTGTGTTGTCACCATCGGATAAATAAAACAAATGTTTCTTTTTACGGTTTATGTTTCAGGTGCTTGTAACTAAGGATGCTGCAAACTGTGATGATCCCCGGACGCTTGTGTACACTACGAAGGTGCTGTTTGGAAAGGACGAGGTAGTGTATGAGCAATGCGCTTTAGTTCTTGCCAGCCGCTCTGGAGTGCCGAATGCTTGATTACAGTGGTCTACAATGGTGGATCACTATTTATTGCTTTGTGTTTGCATCGTATGAATTTGGGCCCAAGAAACACATTTTATAAACCCGACCCTCTCTTTACAATGCAGCAGGCCTTGGCATAAAGGGGTCATGAATCACCCCTTGTGTTTGATGAAATAACATAACACATCCTACTGAAGGCAGACGCTGCTATGAACAGCTAAGCCAAATCTTGCAGTCGTGTGCTGTAGAAGCACAGCGTGAATTTGCCATTTTATTAGGTGCCCCCCTTTTTATACAGAGGCCTGTGCTCACTCTTCGTAGCTGCCGGCGCCTGATGCTTGACTTCGAACAGCAGATAGCATGCTATTGGCCAGTGGCCGACATGAATCAAGAGCAGCATTTGGATTAGATGCACTTGCTACGGAGATCCGCCACAAGCCGGTGCCACACTTCATAGTCTGCTAACATTACACAGTAGCCACACTCACACACACAGGAGTCACGAGAGAGAGCGATCGCATTTCATTACGCATGCTCAAGGTCATGGCGTGTGTGACGCAACTTCTTTCCCCCCGTGCCATCCCTCCATGTGTAGCGTCTAGCGTGCTCGTCGGGACGAGAGAAAGCGCTTAAAGCGCGAGACAAGTCCCTGTAACTCCACTCGTCCTTGATAGATAGATTCTGACAATTTTTTGTGGCAATCGATTTGTGAGGCAATAAACTTCAATACTGAGGTCATTCGATAATCACTTCAAAAAGTGGTTCAGAACCCCTTTAAGTTGAAGCTTCACATGTTCATTCACATGACCCTGTGGCCTGTGTGAAGAAGCTTCACACAGGGTCATAACCTTTATGGCGTAAAAAACTAGCCACTATAGCACCTTGTTGACAATCCAATGCCGTGATCTACCATTTCGTTGCCATAATAATGCCACCATTATGTCACCTGTTACGTGACATAACACGCGTGAGAAAAAGCTTTATTTAAAAGAAGCTTCTTTTGAAAAAGCTGAGCTATGTGTGGTTATACAGAGGAAAGCGAGGAACAAGAAAGAGTATGATGGTTGGTGATAGCAGCCCATATGTGAAGTTGTTCTTATATGGACTGGTATTGGTGCAGCAATTTCTTTAGAGGCAGGAACATGTATGGTGCTAGCGCTTAGCTAGTTCTGTCTTTTTTTTCATTGCATGCATGTGCAAGGAGTGTCCTGTATCAGTTAGGTGCTGTGGAAAATGCAAGAGCTGCAAAGAAAAAAATGTTATCATTATCTTGAGCCCACTATCACCACAATTATAAGGAAAATTTTGCTGGAAAAAGGCACTGGATTGTGTTTAGTTCAGATACTCTGGAAGTAGACAAAACTTGCCTCACACCAATGCCTCCTAGACTAGATGCCCGCCGCGTCGCTCGCTTTCCCATTGCGGCGGCGGTTCCTTCAGTTCTACACAAATCTGTGAGGCGGCGCTCGTTGCCTTACCGACTTCCGGCGGCAGCGGAAATGCGGGGCGTCTGCTGGTGAGTCTTTCTGGGGCCCCTTTTTCTGTCGGCCTTTCATTAGTTTCCTGGTAGCTACTGCTCCCCGCGTATGGTTACGATGATGTTTCGCGGTGCCAGCATAGAAAACGTTTTAGACATTTTATCGACATTTGCGTGGTTGTTCAAGAATCTTTTTTACTGCGATTCCGCGAACGAATTCGTCTGGGAAGAACAGCGTAGCTAGCGATATTGACGTAGGTTTTTCAGTGGCATGCGTGGTAACACATATACAGACGGTACGCGCACGTTAGAATGAACTTGGATCTTACCTTTCAGCTTGTGATGGGAAGGTCTTCACCCCCGCATCGCACGATGTAAATTTCAAGAGCTGGCTGAGTTTCTAAACAGCGCGTCAATCGCTTATTGACTCTGCTGGTTCACCTTGCTCGAACGACAAAACGATTATTTACAGTTTTATTCACAGAAGAGTGCTGGGCTCGGTGAGCAAAGTTCATCGATCGCGTGGACCGCAACAGGTCAGAGTCGGCACCCAGTTGTCCCTAGCTATAGTCTGAAGCCATTTCTCGCGCAGTGATGCCCACTGGAATTTCGTGAAACGATAGTCCGGGTTCGCGGTGTTTAGTGCTTGACTTACATTTCGGCACGCAGCAATGAGGCATGATCAGTGCAGTCTTTGCTAGACACAGCCTCGAATGGTTCACATTTAGAAGCGCAGGAACTGCTATCGTAAATCGCCGGCATTCAAGATGCAAAGTGCGCTGCGAAGTACGTCTGCCAACTGAAAATGATGCGAATTTCAACACGTCTGTTATCAGTTTATTGCAACAGAGAATTATTGCAAAAGCTTAATAACTTGTATTCCACCATTTCTTCCCACATGTCGGTGTTTTGTTTTTTATTCCAACATTCAAAGACAGAAAGGGTCGCAGAGCCTGTCGTCTGCGCGCAACGCGCTTACATCAGCTACCGCAGCTGCCAACGTCGTCTGCTCCGCGACATTTCCGCCGCGCACCGCGCCTGGCACCTCCGAGACAGTAACAAGTGTGATGGCAATCTCGGAGGCAGCAGTGAAGCGAGCATCACGTGATCTCCGTTGCAGGCGTTCGCCATACGCGGCGCTCGTTGCCTTTCCGCGGAGAAAAAAAGAGGGAGAGGGTACGGAACCGGGTTTGACGGCCCACGCGGCGGGCATCTAGTCAAGGAGGCATTGCTCACACCTATCCACAGGTCGGCAAAAAATGTGGAGCTCATTCAGACTCACTCAAGCAATATATTTTGCTCTAAGGACTCACTCGGACTCAGACTCACCAAACATTTCCTCATCTGGACGCACTCGGACTCAGACTCACTGAAATTTTTTCCAACCGGACTCACTCTCAGTCAAACTCGCCAAAATATTACTTACTTCGACTCACTCAGACGCAGACTCATGGCTCCATCTTGAGTCTGAGTGAGCAGACTCGTGAGTGAGTTTGCCGACCTATGCACCTATCACGTTGCACCCAAGGAAGCAAGCCATGGCTGTGCCCGCAGTGAATGAGAATTCAGTGAGGGTTCCACCACAGGAGAGGTGTGTAACGTGTAATCACCTTTAGCTGTAGTTATACATGGCATTATTGGGGAGCTTTTAAGTGTGCGAAAAACAAGTAAGTCTGTGTCTGATCTTTACCGTGGGCAGTGTGAGCTCTCTTGCCTTTTTCAAGTGCCTGTTGTGCATGTCATCAGTGCCATTTTTCATTCTTTCAGGCGGAGGTAGAAGCGGCTGCCAAGAACATAGCCAAGACAATCAAGACCTCAAAGACAATTCTCCTAAGTCTTGCATTGAAAAAGTTCTCGCCCACAATTGTACGAAGCATCGTGTCAGCTGTGGTCACCCAGCTCGGCACCTTAAGTTCTCCAATGCGCCAAAATCCATGTAATACGTGATAGTAGCTAATCTCTGTCTGTGGAGTTGCTTTGTGTACATTGCGAATGTGAGCAATTGTGAACAGCTCGCATGGTTACTGATACGAGTGGCGAGTGTTATGGACAGTGTATGCGACTGAAGAACAGACAAACGAGGACTGTTCTGAACATCTTCACTTGATCTGCAGTGTAAGAAGCTTACTACCTTTATGCACTACTGAACTTTCAAAATCTGTGATTTTTTGCTATTTGTACTATTAACATACTTTGGACACTTTACATTGTTCTTAGAAATAAAAGGTTGTGAACCGAGTGATATTGAAGGACGCGTACTTTGTTTGAGCAATTATCCGACATTCACAGACTGTTGTGTTGCACCACGAGATTTTGTTGTGCATGCTCTGTGCCTGTACCTGGTACGGACAGTGAAATGCGTACGATTTGTGATGTGCCACTTGTATTAAGCTTACTAAGTACACTTGAATAAATTTTAATTTAGTGACTCGGTCGTAGCCACTCTTTGCTAAGCACATTGGACAATATTACAATATGCATATTATTATACAGTATTTCTAAACAACTTACAATATGTACATTGCTCTCCGACGCCCGCACCTAAATATTGGCCTAAATATACAGAAAATTGTCTATGCTTGGAGCTAGTACGTACACCCCTTTTCAAGCATCCAACTCTTCAGCCTTGCACCACTCTCTTGACACAGTGCAAGTGCAGCGCATGAAAGCATGTCAGCTTCATCCGTTTCCACTACTGGCTAGCAGTTGGCAGCAGGCCAGGGGGGTGCCCCCTAGCCCCACCCACCCCTCCCCCCCTTCCCGAAATTTTGATGGAGGAGAGTGTTTTACTGAAAATAAATAATAAAAATAAGTGTTTTCCCCAAATTGTCAAAGCCTTCGGCAAATGTGCCCCCCCCCCCCCCCCTACACTCCTCGAAAAAAAAATTTTCCTGGCTACGGGCCTGGTTGTCGGCAAGCTTTTTGCCTTGGATATGATTATGAAGCGCATTGTAGAGGGAGTTTTGACTAACTGGGGTTCCCTAAGTAGGTGTGTCTCTTGGCATTTCACTCTTCAATATGCAGCTTCTGTGACTGGAAAATCGAACACATGTCCTTGATTTTCACAGAGGAACACCTTGCCCACTAAGCATAGGCGTGCGCACTGGGGGGAGCAGGGGGTGCTGTTTGCCGCAGTGGTGTAGCGGTTACAGCGCTCCCGAGGTCACGGGGTTCGATCGCAGCCACGGCAGTCTCATTTGGATGGAGGTGAAATGCTAGAGGCCAGTGTACTGTACAATGTCAGTGTACATTAAAGAACACCGAGATGGTCGAAATTTCCAGAGCCCTCCACTACAGTGTGCCTCATAATCATGTGGTGATTTTGGCACGTAAAACCCCAGATATGTATATTAGGGGGGTGCAGGGGGGAGGAGGGGCCCCACACCCTAATCATCTAAACAGGGTGCCGATTCTGCGCCGTACCTTTTTTCAGTCGGACCTCTCATGTCGTTCTTTAATGCGCAGGGATATGACTACTCGTGCTTTTTTACTGTAACGGCAACTAAGGACTCCCGATGTTGCATTCAAAGAACTGTTGACTTCCCATCTTTACCTGGAAAGCCGGGGACCAATGCCAGGCTTTAGCGAGAAGCACGTCATTGCTTCATTTTAATTTTTTGCATCCACTGAAGAGCTCGTTTTGCTTTGGACTCGGCGAATGAGGAGGGGCAGTGCTCTACCTAGGAACTTGTACCCCCCTCCCACTGGTGAGCTCTGCGCATGCCTGTGCCGCTAAGCTACCACATAATTTTGATATGATATTCACTGAGGTGTGATCATCTTTCCCAGGCAAACTAGCAGCGTGTTTGCTAGCAGGAGAGGCCTTAGCCCCGACTACACCCACTGCAGGGCAAAGGCCTCTCCCATGTTCCACCAATCAACCACGTAGGCACGTAGTGCCGAGGCTGGATATCTGCTGGTCATTGCGGGTAACTGACTGGATTCCAAGAGAAGGCAAACGCGTGAGGGGGAGACAGAAAATTAGTTGGGCAGATGAGATTAAGAAGTTTACTTAACATGTACTTGATAATATAATATGAGGTTTTTTGTTCTAAAACCACGATATGATTGAGAGATGCCATAGAAGAGGGTAATGAGAGCAGCATTTTGGGCTAGTTGGTGATCCATGACATCAAAGTAATTGCGCGACGAAAACACGGACAAAAGAAGGCAAGGCAAACACGGACAAAAAAAGGCAGGCTGTGTTTGTACTTGCCTTCTTTTTTCCGTGTTTTCGTCGCGCAATTACTTTGATGTCATAGAAGAGGGCTCCGGAAATTTTCGACCATCTGGTGTTCTTCAACGTGCACTGACATCGCACAGGTACACAAGCCGTTACCATTTCGCCTCCACTGAAATTCCGACCGCCGTGGCCAGGGTCAAACCTGTGACCTTCAGGTCAGCAGCCGAGCACCATAACCACTGCTCCACCGCGGCGGGCAATATGTACCGATATGTACTGATACACATAGTACAATATGTACCGATAGTGTGCGGTACAGGAAAATGTGGGAAGACGGAAGGGTTCACTTGCCATGCCATTTCAGTCGCGCATATTTTTTTCCAACCTGTTCCGGCATGTGTTTCAGACACAAGGTTTTACACAAGCACTTGTTTAATACAGGAAACTGCCAATATGAAATTGTGGCACGGTGTGTAGCTCTCATTTTCAGTCATTGGGTTTATCGCAGTAGCTTCTGCTAATGTCTTGCATGCACAACAGAAAAATAGACACAGCAGGCAATTTTTTTTTTATACGACAACCTTGGTCAAACGGCCAGGCTTTTATTTCCTTCTGAAACAGTAATTCCTCAGAGCATTCTGAAAGAATGTGCTGGAAAAGAAATCTAAAGTGATGACACAAAATGTAGGACAATTTCCCCAATGAAGTGAAGAATGCTCATGAAAATAAAAGGAAGCGACTGGGAGCATGAAGATAAGTTAACAGCTGTAATTCTGATAGTGTAGTATAACTGGAATGTAACCTATGCACTTAAAGCGCAAATGTTGCTTATAATGTCTCAAAAACATGAAACAATTTTTTTTCACAATACAACACAACACATAGTGACTAACAGGGCTATATAATGTATACATTATGTAATCTTTATATAATATATGTATATATATTAAACCTTTGGTGGCTCTACATGTAACCCACTAAACACAGAACACAACAGAGTTGTAGCTATGCCAACACACCAATAAGCAACAGGTGAACATTTCATCACTTGCTAAAAGCATTGCTGACACAGAGCTGCCATTTCAACCATGCCTACATAAACATACACCAAGGCGATAAAAAATTTCATTTGGGCATTTGCTACGATGCTATAAGGTACATTTCAACCGTTTTAGAAAGTTTTCCTGCAACAGCAATTATGGTACTGAAGCTCATTGTCTTTTAAAACATAGATGTTCAGAGTATTTCATACACAGGATATTCTTGACTGTTAGTTAACCCATGTTGTGGTAGCCATTTCCTCTATAGTAACTATGCAATGTGCAGAACTTTGTTATTTATAAATACCATAGATAAGTCGGAGGTCATATGGGCAGTGCATTAAGTACCTTGACAACCGACTGTTGTCGCGAGGGCAGTCACTCGAGATCCTTGAGAAAATGCAGACAGTCAAAACGGTATTTCCATGTTTTATCCCGCTATAGCATGTAGAACTTAAAGTGCAACAAAAGTGCTGCAGCATTGTGCGTGGAAGCAACCAGTATGTCTCTTTCTGCATACAGGGGTTGCATTCTCGGACTGCTTTCGAGTGTATGCCATCTGATGCGACTAGAGAGACTAACGATACATTTGGCTTGATTGTTTTTGAGTGCTAGAGAGCAATCTGGTGACATGTGCCACCTTAAGCTGGTTATATCGGAGTTCTCTAGCTTGGAGTGCTGTCCGCTTCTACCATCGAGTGGTACCAAGATTTGGCGTGACTCCGATCATGTGGCTTTTGCTGTTGGTGGGACGTCAAGCCGCATTGTCTGCAAGAAAAGACTTGCCGACGTATTTACTTTTTCAGTCCCCAATTACTCTGGTAAGGAGGTGCATATTCGGCTGAGACATGATTTTTTCATCTGGGATCAAGACAGGACTCTGCATTGCTTGCCATCCAAGCCGGAAGGGCAGGAGCGACCAGTTGAATGTAGTGCAAATGGCATCCACAAGTGGTAGAATTCTTGGCACAGAGCCAAGCACGTCCTAGAATAGTGCCAGAAATATTGTCACCTGTAGAGGATGATGTGTCTGGTTGCTTGTTGCACAGTCTCGAGAAAGTCTAAGTATCTCACCTAATTAACAGTCCGAGAATAGGATCCCTGGCAGCACAGGAACGAAATTATCAATGTGAATCAGTGTGCAGCCAAATGGCTACACCTGCATGGCTTACATGAAGCTCAACAGCTGGAGTGCACAATTTTGGCCCAGCTTGATCAAGAGACAAAACTCCTAGGCGTCACTATTCTGCTCGAACCATTGGGAGGTAACAGGGTGAAGCAGCTTTATCGAAGAAATGTTCTATCGAAAAGAGTAGTTTTGGCTTAAATAGTGCGAACAGCAAGCATACACATTGCCCCTTGTGAAGTCTGGATAACAAGTGCAGTACTGAAATACATGTTTCAGGCATTTTTTGCAACAATGGGACTATTCTACATTCATCAGGAAATGCATGGTGGCTTGTGAGAGAACGCAGCTCCTCCAAATTTAATAACTACACTGCATATTGTAAGGACTTGGCTGGCTTTTACCTCGCACTGTAAAATGCAGCGCTTAATTTTACACACTCATCTTAAGGTTTGATTGATTGGATTCATCACCCCAAAGAGATAGAAGGGCTACTGGAGATATGGATTACTCCAGATCAGTTTTGGCCTCCAGAGGATCTTTCATGTGGATGCAAAGCATGCTACATTAGATGCTTCTGCGTAACACCTCCATTGGAATGCAACAGCCAGTAATTGAAGCTGTAGCCACTGTGTCACGCACTCAGAGATTGAGTTCATGGGCAAAGGAAAGAGCAAATGGTACCACAAGAGCATAACTCCTCTGAATTCCTGACAACATGCAGAGTATCCTAATGTATTTAAGTAACCAGGCACACTTGAGGGGGAAGCACCATACGGTGCCAAATGCTGCGCACCCACAACGCCTCGTAAAATGTTGCAGCGCACTCAGACGGATGAATTCTGCCTTCCCTTTTTCCTTATAGCAAGCATGATCCCTGATAATTGTAGTTCTATGACAGTATCAGCTGAACACTTTGTAAACACTGTCTCAGTTGCTGACAGAGGCAAAGTGACAAATTTAGATAAAAAAAAAAGGCAAGGAGTGGCCAATATGTAAAACAGACACAGTGGGACCAACAGTACGATGTTATACTTAGTTACAATAAGAAAAAAAATGTCAGCTCCGTGCCCACAGAACGGCAGCACGCCTGCCCTTCACCCGTGAAAGACAGTTGTGCTAGCTGGTTTCCATTTGAACCGCAAATACTTTTTCTTGGCTAATGTAAATACTACGCATATTAAGAGTTAAAGATTCATCGTCACTACCTAAAACATTTTGTTTAGCTGAGCAGTGATGTCAGAATCCCAGAAGAAATTCACTAGGCCGTTGAAGTTTCCAACCTGAAAGCAGCGACACACGTGTGTCTTTATGGGAAAGTGAACTATGTGAAACTCTCGAGAAGTGCTTGATGTCATGAAAATGAACAAGCGCTTCTGGATGGAGCATTTATGCAAGTTCTCTGTGAGAGGGACAGTGCGTGCTATGAGTGGAGTTGACATTTTTCTTAAAATTGTAACCAAGTATGGTCAAAACTGACGCACTATATAGGCGGTACAGTGTCACGATACCTCACGAGAACACACAGTGAACACTGACAACGTGACATGTGATGAGTCAGCTAAGAAACTGGACAGAGTACTTTTTCAGAGCTGAACTTCAGGATCTGGGGAGTGCTCAGCAGGCGTCCATGGAAATCTTTGTCCTACAGGTGTCTTCAGGAATGCGTCACTCCCTTCCTCGCTATTAGCATGTTGAGCACAGGGTGTTTTTTGATGTACTCGACAGCTTTCTTGTGGGTCACCATAGTGAAGTCGTAGCCATTAACCTGGGAAACGGAGTGATATTTATGAAGCATAAATGTTGAGTTTATTCACAACATACATACAACTGTATACGAATGGTTGGGACAAAGAAAAAAAAAACATGCATTGCGACGGCTTGGCTAGCCCCGCATCCCTTGTCTACAGTGGTAGGATGATGGCAAAATGAAATACACGTTACACAATGAAAAATGTTCTTCAACAAGGAAGCATGTTGGTTCCAAAACATTGGGCGTAAACTTTTAAGTAAAAAGATTTTACATTACATAAGCTATTTAATGTGAATTAGGGTACTAGATATTTAACACATTGTGCTCAAAATAAAGACATCATAACGTCCACCATGCCATTTTTCGAGAGAAAAAAAAATGCAGAAAATGGCTTCTTACGCGCCGTGCGTGCAGGAAGTGATTATAAACTTGTCAAAGTGCACATGTACTAAGTCCATTCGCTAAATCAACACAGCGACCCGGAAAGCTTTGACAAAGGGCTTGTAGGTAACGAAAGTTAGTACTTCGGAGCCTATCCAGACCGCAGAACGCGTAATAAATGCTTCAGAAGCGATCGCTACTGATGGCATGATAAACTATATTGCCGCACCTGTAGTATCTTGTCGTGCACTTTAAGGCCGCACTTGGCTGCTGGGCTGCTTTCGTAAACCTCCGTAACGTAGATTCCCTGCAGTGGAAAACAAGTGCAAATTGACAGCTCCGTCGATACAAGTGGTCGGGCGTGCGCACGTTATCGGTGTACCCTTGCGGGCTACGTGTGAAGTCCTGGTCGATGCCGCCTCCAATCTTGAATCCACACTTCATCACTTCCCTGCCTTCAGAGTCGATGCCAACCTCCTTCGCGAGCTTTATGGGGATCTGCAAAATCGAAAGCGGGTTCTCTCAGCGCTGCGATCGTGAGAGAAAAGCCACAAAAGGTGGCTCGCGTGTCAGCCAGGCCACAAGGCGTTCTCTAAATAATAATAATAAAAAAAACCTAAAGAAATCGTAAGCATGCACAGTAGAAGCATGTTTCTGGCCTCTCATCCCACGAGCATTCGGAGAACGGAGCTTTGCTCCGGATTGTAGCAACAGGAAGGTGTGAAACATACACTTAAGCACTGCATAGCTGTGCCCGGCTGGTGCTGAAAGGCCATCGCCTCTACTGGAGTCTCCACTCCGTCAATAGTGAGGCGCAAAACAGCAAGGCACGAAATGTTTAGATTTCACGGATCCAGGATCGAATGGAAGGGGCGGAAGCACCTCTGGACCTGACAAGCACGTACGGATGGTGGGAATCGGACATTTCCCCGACCAATCGCTGGGCGATATCCGCAACGCTCATTGGCTCAAGAAAAGACGTCAGGTACGTGAAAATAAAACTATCTAATTCTGTTGGTTCGGAGAGCGGGTTTTTCAAACTCTACAAGTTTCGCCCTTATTTATCAATAATAATTGTTGAGGTCTAACGTTCCAAAACCACGTTATGGTGTTGATTGACGTCGTAGTGGAGGGTTCAGAAAATTTCGACAACCTGGAGTTCTTTAGCGTGCACCTAAATCTATGCGGCATCCGTGGTTGGAGAACACTGTGGTGGGTGCCCTTACCAAACGCGTAGATTTTAATAATGTAATTGGACAAATTAAACGCACAGCAAATACATGAGCATTTGTAAGGCTAGTTGAGTCTATGGCAAGGGGAGGACGTGCCAGAGTACGAAACAAACGACGTGAACAGCCGTAATAAATATGCCATGGTTGTAGTCATAGGCGTGCGCAGGGTTCCTCTTCAGGGGGGGGGGGGGGGCGAAGGTTCGACGGAGCGCCCCTCCCCAGGGGCGTAGCCAGAAATGTTTTTCGGGGGGGGGGGGGGGCACCTCCTTGATTTTGGCGGGGGGGGCACCCCCTTGAATTGGTCATTTTTCGCTCTGTCTGCCGTGGCGAAAAAAACTTTCGGGGGGGGGGGGGGGGGGGGTGCACGTCCCCGGTGTGCCACCCCCTGGCTACGCCACTGCCCCTCCCTATTATGCCAATTATAGTGTACGGGGCTTACTTTGCGCCCCCCCCCCCCCCACCACGAGTCGCAGCGCCCCCCCTCCCTATTATGTCAATGTATGGGGCTAACATTGCGCCCCCCCCTCTTAGGTGACTGGGGGGGGGGGGCGCCCCCTCTGCCCCCCCCCCCCCCGTGCGCGCGCCTATGGTTGTAGTCACGGTAGAGACATGATAGTTTGAGGCCGGGAAAGGGGTTCATTTTTGCAATCCGTACAGGGCAGTGGCGTAACTGCAGGGGGGCGGAACACCGGGCCCGTGCCTCCCCTCTTTTAATAATCCCGACTACATCTGCCTGCTCGGCCCCCCACTTCCGATCAAAAAGGTGCCCCCCCCCCCCTCAGTGGCGTAGCCAGGGGGCTGGCAACACCGGGCCCTTGCCCCTCCCCCCCCCCCCCCCCCACCCCCGAAATTTTTTTTTTTGCCATAGCATAAAGAGCCAAAATGAGACACTCGACCACACCTACCTGCCCGGCCCCCCACTTCAGACCAAAGAGGTGCCCCCCCCCCCCTCCGAAAAAAAATATCTGCCTACGCCCCCTGGTATGGGGAGCACGACGCGACGTGCGCGTGCATAGGCGCGCGCAGGGTTCCCCTCCAGACTTTGCGCACCCCCCCTTCTTAGGTGACTAGGGGGAGCGCCCCCCCCCCCCAGCCCCCCCTCGTGCGCACGCCTATGTGCGTGTGTGGGAGGGGGGCTGAGGGGGCAGATAGGAGAAATTGGAAATGGTGTCCCCCCACCCCCGACCCCGAAAAAAATTTCTGCCTACTACCCTGCCCCGCCCCCCTTACCCGCGAAAAAAGTTTCTGCCTACGCCCCTGGTATGGGGCACGACGCAGTGATGTGCGTGTGTAGGGGGAAGGGGGGAGGGTGACAGATAGGAGAAATCGGAAATGAGCTGAAGGCAGTGGCGTAGCCAGGGGGTGGCACACCGGGCACGTGCCCCCCCCCCCCCCCGAAATTTTTTTTCGCCATGGCATACAGAGCGAAAAAGGACCATTTCAGGGAGGTGCCCCCTCCGAAATCAAGGTGGTGCCCCCCCCCCCCCCCCCCGAAAAAAATTTCTGGCTACGCCCCTGGCTGAAGGCCACATTCTCGAGATGGGAGCCCACAACCAAGGCTGCCAGACACTGTGGGGCCCGCTCCTCTCCTCTTTAGGAAATCGGGTAGGTGCCCCGGCATCACTGACGATTTATATAGGTCGAACTGGACAATGTTTTAAGTCAACACTGCAATAACGTAAAGCATGGATAAGGGATCCATTTATAGTTATGTGTTCCAGTGTTTGAAATAACGAATTTTATAAGAAAAGGAAAATCGTAGAGGAAAGAGAAATTTTAGAGCCTTTTGGATCCGCAACGAAGGTCCTCTCTTCTACTATCGGAGAAAGAAATAGACTTTCTGAAAGAAAGATTGTGATTAGCGAATGTTTTATGTGCGCCTGCTTATTCTGAGACGGTATAAAAGGCTGGCTTTCTTGTAATAAACATTCATTTGGCAGTCATGCGCTTGTCCCGTGGTCGTTCCTTTGTCGTCCTTGTTCCATTCGCGCTGTTACTTGGGGTTTAACGTCCCAAAACCACCATATGATTATGAGAGATGCCGTAGTGGAGGGCTCCGGAAATTTTGACCGCCTGGGGTTCTTTAACGTGCACCTAAATGTAAGCACACGGGCCTCAAGCATTTTCGTCTCCATCGGAAAACTTTCTTTGCACTGAAGATTGAACCAACAACCTCCTGCATAGGAAGTGGCAGGCCCTCCGCCGTTTTCTTTTGCTATGTAACGTCGTTTGAGTCGGCTGAAAGAATGCGAGGCAGCTCACAAGTGACACCGCAAAAGCGGGACATCATCCATGGCCATAAGCGTGCGCAGGGTTCCCCTTCAGGGGGGGCGAAGGTTCGTCGCTGCGCCCCCCTCCCTATTATGTCAATGTATGGGGCTAACTTTGCGCCCCCCCCCCCCTGTCGCCCCCCCCCCTACAATGTATAGGGCTGGCTTTGCGCCCCCCCCTTCTTGTCCCCCCCCCCCCCCCCCGTGCGCACGCCTATGTCCATGGCTACCGGCCGGCCTGGATGAAGATGTGACAGTCATGACAGATGAAAATGAATCCTGAAAGACCTTGAAGAAACAAACAAACGAAGGTCGACGTGAAACAAGGATACTAGAAAAGGCAAAATAATGCAAATTGCGTTTAAAATATACTCATAGACAAGATATTAAGCCTTGTTTCTGATTTATAATGTTTAAATTTACGACTCAAGCAGTTGCAAGTCTCAAAGGCTATGCTTTTGCATGCAAAATATGTGATGACTGCCACATTTTAAATGTGGCAGTCATCGCAATGTATCGAAAATTTTCACAAAAGGACCCCGGAAAAGCACTACTTTTGGCGATGTTGCTGTAGCGCTGTTCCGTGCAACAGCCAGAAAGGAGGTGATCCTTCTCTCCGCAAGCCAAGACAAGCCAGGCCAGCGCCATTGAGGTCTCGAATATCGAACATCAGCGAGATGCGCGGTTACGAGGATAGCCCGGGAAACATGAGTACCGGCCTGACGGAATGGTTTAGAAACGAGGTAGGAGACGTTTTATTACGAACGTGTTTCCCTGGCGAGTATCTCTAGGGGGATAATTGATGAAATATTTTTCGTTTTACTTGCAGGTACACTTCTGGCGGTGCGTGCACGCTGTCCTGATAGTTGTGGCCTTACAGTTTATTCTCACCCCCGTTGCCTTGTTCTTTCTACAATTCAGCGTGTACTCCCCGTTCGACGGCTTCTCCGGTGAGTGCATGGATAAAACATCGGGAATGGCTTTCGAGCTTGCGCGTCGCGGGCAGCATGCC
The DNA here is from genome assembly GCA_030522465.1 of Rhipicephalus appendiculatus. Classification (NCBI taxonomy): domain Eukaryota; kingdom Metazoa; phylum Arthropoda; class Arachnida; order Ixodida; family Ixodidae; genus Rhipicephalus; species Rhipicephalus appendiculatus. Next base: position 296,174 of record JALIZH010015002.1, read on the forward strand.
CCGTGGCGCTCATTTGGTCTAGCCGGACCAGGGTGCATCAATAACGTACGAAACAACCGCGAAAACTGTTGAACATGATACTAAAAGACAGTTAGGCTAAACGGATGCCGGCAGGAACGCCGGTGGAAACCTGTAGGAGGCAGTTAGTCGACAACTTCGTTTCTTCTGCAGTGGGCCCTTACCGGTCTGTTTTACCTCCGGCTTAGTTGACAACACGTTAGTTTCTTCTGCAGTGGGCCCTTTCCAATCTGTTTTACTTTCGGCTTATTTGACAACGCGTTAGTTTCTTCTGCAGTGGGCCCTTTCCAATCTGTTTTACTTTCGGCCTTATTTGACAACACGTTAGTTTCTTCTGCAGTGGGCCCTTTCCGGTCTGTTTTACCTCCGGCTTAGTTGATAACACGTTAGTTTCTTCTGCAGTGGGCCCTTTCCAATCTGTTTTACTTTCGGCTTAGTTGACAACACGTTAGTTTCTTCTGCAGTGGGCCCTTTCCGGTCTGTTTTACCTCCGGCTTAGTTGATAACGCGTTAGTTTCTTCTGCAGTGGGCTCTTTCTAGTCTGTTTTACTTTCGGCTTAGTTGACAACACGTTAGTTTCTTCTGCAGTGGGCCCTTTCCGGTCTGTTTTACCTCCGGCTTAGTTGATAACACGTTAGTTTCTTCTGCAGTGGGCCCTTTCCAATCTGTTTTACTTTCGGCTTAGTTGACAACACGTTAGTTTCTTCTGCAGTGGGCCCTTTCCGGTCTGTTTTACCTCCGGCTTAGTTGACAACGCGTTAGTTTCTTCTGCAGTGGGCCCTTTCCAATCTGTTTTACCTTTCGGCTTAGTTGACAACACGTTAGTTTCTTCTGCAGTGGGCTCTTTCTAGTCTGTTTTACCTCCGGCTTAGTTGACAACTCGTTAGTTTCTTCTGCAGTGGGCCCTTTCCAGTCTGTCTTACCTTCTATATACGCTCAGGATTACGTGCACTTGATCTCGTGTGCTTCTTGCTGTGCTAGGTTTATTGGTTTCCGCTTAAGAAAAGGATTAAACACCACAAATGTTGTTGGCGTGCTTTCAGTCCCTTCTTTTTCCTTCTCGTTTATAAGCTTGCACCAAGTCTTCCAAGTGGCAGTTAGTTGGATGGAGATAGAAAAACTTGCAGGGTCCCTTGTGCATTCACCTAAGACGACTCGAAGGCGAAAGCCATCTTCTTTTCCTTATCATTCGATGTGTAAGGAAGCAGAGAATACAAGTCGGGGCTTCACATGCCACTGGCAAGTGCTGTCTTCATTTTCTTCTCTTGAGGTGGCGCGCTCTCAGATTTTGTTCGCCGCCCAAAGGAGGGCATCATATGTGGCGTTGCGTCTCATGACGTCATATGATGACTGAAAGCACGCCAACATCATCTTGTGGTATTAATCCTTTTCTTACGCAGAAACCAATAAACCTAGCACAGCAAGAAGCACAAGAGATCAAGCTCAAGTAATCCTGAGCATATATAGAAGGTAAAACAGACTGGAAAGGGCCCACTGCAGAAGAAACGAATGTGTTGTCAACTAAGCCGAAAGGTCACATGATGCCACGCCAGAATTTGTGACAATTTGCGCATGAGGATCGCAAAACTAAGGTGAAACAACTGTGGTAAAAAGACCCAGATCGGTGACGTCATGATGGAATCATATGGTGACGTCATCGTGCGATGATTTTTTGCATTACTCGTCCCTGACACTGCGGGACGGTCGCCGTTGACGGTCAGATTTTCCGTTTGATGAGGCATCAAAGGCTTTCGCCTTAATAATAGGCTGCCAGGCGAGCTGTGACTTGCCTTGATGTGATTTATTAGCAAATGCTGGTGTTGTTAGCTGTACTCAATGATTGCACCTTGTGGTGTCTGTGCAGATTGGCTGACATCATTCGCAGACTCGCCATGGCGTCACATCTGCCTGCTTGGTGCCGTGTTTGTTCTGGCTGTCTACCATGTCACCTGCGTAAACGGTAAGCCTGCACATTCTACTCTTCAAGGGGAAGCTCTAGCGTCCTTCAAGTATTTTTGCTATAAAAAAAAAGTAAACTTACCTGACTCCGAGGCCTTAGACTAAAACGCAAGCACCTCTGTTTTGTCATGACATCGCAAGCCATACATTGTGTATTCAAGTTCAGCTAATGGTATCAAGTGAAATGGAACTTTGAGTGCCCCTAAAAATGCTTGAACATTGCAGTGGCACCTGTAATACATGTGACACGCCTGGCACAAGTTGTACACTTTTGTCACCCACGGAGCCACGGTCAAGCCTTGCTGCGAGCATTTGCTGGGGCTATCTTCGTCCGTGCTATGCTGGGTATGTCGAGGGGCCCATATGCTCGTGTGGATGTCCGCTGCACCCCGTCGGCTGAGTAAGTCTTATCACTTGATCTGCATTTCTTAAAAATCTTGAAGGCTGCCGCGGTGGTACGGTGGTGCTTGGCTGGTGACGTGAAAGGGAAACGTGCAGGTTTGATCTTGGCCATGGTGGTCGCATTTTGATGGAGGCTAAATGCTGGAGGCCTGTGTACTGTGCAATGTCGGTGTGCGTTAGAACTGCAGGTGGTCAAAATTACCCAGAGCCTTCCACTACAGCGTGCCTCATAATTGTATCGCTATTTTGGCACTTAAAACACCAGAAGTTATGATTATTATTAAAATTATTATTATTATTAAAATTACTAAAATATATATAAAATATAAAGTAGTAGTATGACTTCATCTTGTAAAATCTGCTCTCTGTGCAGCAAGCAACCTTCGTTAGATTCTGTGCATAGAGCTGCAGAATGGGCTTTTGTGAATGCTGTCACCACCTTTTCATGTTCGTCTTTTTTCTTTTTGTGCAAAGTAGCTGCTCCATTTTCTTTTTAATGTCTTATGCTTCTGAAGACAGTGGCAAAGGGTGTTTGATGTATAGCACTGCACCCATATGAATTTTCCCCTGTAAACAAAACTGCTAAATGGAAAGTTTTCCCCTAGTCTGTTGACAATATAGTTAGTTGCATTAGTTGCATCCAACTGCATTTCGTTATGAAAACATATTCCACCCTACATAAATATATCTCTATGGCATTCTGAATGATTTGACATGGGTTTGAGATAAGACGTGAAAGTGTGAGTGGTAGATTTCTTTTCCCAAGTCCATATTAACATTTATTTATAGTTGCCTAGAACTCGTTCTAAAAGGGGCCCTGCAAAGTATTTTTCGCCTGCATTCTGCAGCATTGGAATGTGTAGTGCTCAATACAGAGATGAACGCAAAAAGAATGGTCAAAATTGGTGCATGCGAACGTAAGTTATCAATCTTCAAACTTCAACATTCCAGCAGACAATGCGAAGTCATTCCCTTTCGTATTTCACTCTGCCACTGACGTCATTGGCTGGTTCCAATCACCGCGCGCCTTCTATAGAGACATACCGGAAGTATCTCCTCATGTTGCCCTTTATGCAGCACCCCTAGCGTCATTTTGCAATTGTCTCCAAAATTTTATATTTAAAAACAAAAGTCCTTTTGTATGTGAGGAAGTATAAAGAGTGCTTTTATAATTTTTTATCGCACAACAGTGTAGCCTAGCTGGGACCATACAAATGTTACATGTGACTTGTCACGTCAAACCAATCACAACGCCCGGCCAATGTCGTCACTCCCATGTAACAAAATATTGCTTCCTATCGCTAAAAGAGCTGTGGTATGTTGATTTAGTTTGAAACCAAAGTGCTCTCTCCATTGAAATAAAATTAGAACAGCTTTGCTTTTGGTGTTGCCACTTGCGCAACGATATTGGTGCATTCCACAGTTCCAGAAGTGATGAAAAGGACACGCTTATTTTGTGTCGCCGGGCCCCTTTAAAGGTAACGAAGATAAATGTTCTTATTACTTATTAAATATTCTGTGTATTCTGACCCTTGTAAACTATGAACTTTATGCATTGTGTTTCATAACTGGTTATTCTTTACTGCTACCTTGCACTGCTACAGTGAGTGTGTGAAAAAAAACTCTGAAAGAGCATTAGAAACTCGGACAGCAGGTACAAGTAGATGATTTCTTCTGAAACATTTCGATGTTTTATCCAGACAACTCTAAAAAATGCTTCAATGTGGCAACTTTATTTGGAAAAAAAAGATTGAACTTCAGTTAGGGCAGAATGTTGGTGGCTGTTATCTTATGTTGGGCTTGCATTGGGGCACAGCCGTTGCTGTGCCTCAGTAGTGCTTATCCAACACATTATGGATTACGTAAAATATTTTGGGGAAAAAAAAGTGAATGGTGTGTTGATGAAGCTATCAAGATTACTAGACAAGAATGGTGATTAAACAAGTGTTCTAGCAGCCACTGTCTTTTGCATGCGTACTTTTATGTTAAATTATGCACCCTCTCAAGCATGTGTGGGCTAAGTTGCATTGACAGTGCAATAACAGTGCTGATATGACATTCACAATGCGTGTACGGGAACATAGCGGCCATTTGTAGCCCACTCCCATCATGCACTTGATAAGAATGCACTCAATTAGCTTGGGGTTTAGGTTGTTGCAGTTCATTTCATGTTCTACGCTAATTTAAATCCAGCCTGGCACCTGCCGCCTAAAGACTAGGACACCTTTCCTTCCAGCACAGAAAATGTGAGCTCGTTCTGTGTGAAGGCGGCGCTGTGACGAACAAGTGGGGATGTAGAGGCCACAGAGTTTCCTAATAATGCACTAGACTGAACTCTGGTGCCAGTGTCTATGTGAGCTGCAAGAAATGGAACTTCAGCCAGCGTGGGAATTATGGGTAGTACACGTATTTGTCTAAGCTTCATTCTTTGGGCTCCAGGTGGCCTCGAGCCACTTGGTTGCAGGACGAAGTTAAGCAAATGTTCAGCAGTTCCACTTCACTACCTTAACCTTTTAGACTCACCAACTCAAATTGGCTCACGAAGTTCACAATGATCCATGGTTTTATCCGAAACAAAAAATGCCAAAACACAACGATAGGCAAAGCCGCAAGTCCATTCAAAGCCACAAGCACGAAGATTAGGCAAAACCGTGTGCTACCCATCATTCCCATGGTGGCTGAATGGTTATGAGGCACCAGAATGCAGCACCAGAATTCCCTCTAATAAATACTGCAGGAAACTCTATGGTAGAGGCTACATGGTGTTGCACGAAATGAACCTGATGTATTTACACTGCTAAGACTGGCTCAAGTATGGAGGCTTAGACAACCTGATACTTTGTAATGACAATTGTACACAAAGTGCAAAATATATGGCTAGGGCCGAAATGAGGGGGGCACCATGCTTGCTTCTCTTTTTTACGCCCTACATAGTGCACTTTTCACCAATGCCAATCGTTAAGAAAGAGTGCAGGATGGACAGCATGAAGAGATGATGGAAGTGTTGGGCTCAAGTGTTTGTGTTTCCGCAGATTCGAGGAGTGCATGAGTGAGGCGTACGTGTTTCTGGTGCTGCACGGAGCATTCACCTCTGTCAGCCTGCACTTGAGCCAGCTGGCTGCCAAAGGGTCCTGCCTTGCATTCCCACCGATACAGGTTTGTGCTCTCTTTTCCCACTTAATGTGAAGGTTGTGCGTTCGATTCCCATTGGCTGCATTTTTTTTTGCTCGTCTACTTTCACTTCCTTTTTTTTGTAATTTCCACTCTTCAGTTAAAATACAAATAATGCCCTTTGATTGATTCCCCTTCCTTCAATCGACCCACCACAGTGGTCTAGTGGTTATGGCGCTCGACTGCTGACCCGAAGGTTGTTGCAGGATTGAATCCCAGCCGCAGCGGCCACATTTCGATGGAGGGGAAATGCTAGAGGCCCATGTGCTGAGATTTAGGTGCTTGCTAAAGAACCCCAGGTAGTTGGAATTTCCAGAGCTCTCCACTACGACTTCCCTCATAACCATATTGTGGCTTTGGAACACAAAACCCCCGACAGTTATATATTCCCTAATCATTTCCAGTTTTAAGTGGTTCAGATTGCAAGAGCGTCAGAGATGAAAAATACTTGAACAGGGAATGTCACTGGAGCCAATATTTTGACAAGTGGTCTTATCTTTGCCAAGGCAGCAACAGCCACAAATCCATTTGCTGCTCTTACTAGTTTGTAGACATGGTGGTTAATGCTCTAAAAATGTTTAAGATTTTTAGTGATTCTTCAATCGCAAGGGCGGACGCAGATCTTGCTATGGTAGCCATTTGTGCATTTTAAAGAAGCCATTATATTCAGACAAAAAAAAAAATTGCTACGTGACCGGCATCAGCTCAACCCTTGGCGAAAACACTATAGCAGTAGTGAGTATTTTGAAAACCTAGAGGTCTACCTTAATGAATTCATGTTGTGAAACTATCATGTTGATCCGGTCACAAATTAACTTGCATTGTAGGACTATTAAGAAAATTTGCGAGGGACACTTGCGAGGGTGTTCCCCTCAGCCTGAAAACAAGAAAGACCAGGACCCCCCCCCCCCCCCACTATTTACGCCACAAGCCCGTATAAAGAAATGTTCTGCCTATCGTTAAGATATATATAGTAGTCTCTTAGAGGTCTTTCATCAGGCTGTGTAGCCTTTAGCATCTGCTTCCGTTCAATTCAGGACAAGTGAATCTCGGCTAAATTCAATCCACCATGGTGTCTCAGCAACTTTGACATTTTACTGAGCTTGTGTGTTCGGTGTCCAGATGTGTCAGCATTGTTTCGAAGAGTGCGAAATGTGAAAACACTTGTGTTCTTAAATTCAGCTGCACATTAAAGGACCTCCGGAGATGAAAATGAATTACGGAGCCTCCATGCCTTACAACTCGCTGTACTTTTACAAGATTTACGACAGTGAACATAGGAGTGTGTGTTGTTTGGTAGAAGCAGGTCACACTGGCACACTAACACACTTTGTACGTTTAGTGGATACACCCCCTGATAGCTCTGGCACATTGCTGTCACATACTCTTTGGCAGAAAAATGTCTATTGTCTCTAACTGCCTGACTGGATGGCTAATTGTGACATGTTGTTCGGAATGCTGTTGCATAGTTATTGCAGCAGATGACATTGCAATTGAGTGCTGTCGAGGAGGGTGGTGTGTCTGCTAAACGTACCTACAAGCTCTAGTAGTGCGCCAATTGTTCACCAGAGTGCTCGGCTTGTACTGAACGATATGTGCACCTGTGTTGACCCTTTGACTGTCAAATTTTTCTGAGCAAAAATTTTCCCAGATGGTCAAATTACTTTAATTGTAGTTTTTGGAATGTATGAAATGTGTAAAGTTGGGAAAAAAATTGTAAAAAAAAAATTGGGATAGTGTTTTGGTGTCAGCGTTACTCAGAACTGCAAAATGTTCAAGTAGTATTTGAGAGCGTAGTATTCCTTGAAACACTGGTCTACACACAGCGCCTTATCGCTGTCTGCATGCATAACATGCATTTCCGTTCTCTTCTTGGTGCGATGAGTTGTGCTGGCAAACACACGGCATCTGCTCTGAATGGGGCTGCCTTGGGCAGAGTAAACTCGGTAGTCACGGAGAACGAGAATACTTCGTGAGTGTCGGTGATAAACAAGCTAAGAGAAGTGCCAATAAAGATGGAAATAAACTTCCATCGCCCCTGCAAGGTAGTGCGACAAAGTTAAAAACCAAGTTTTGCGTGCCTCCGTTGCGACCATGCGACAAAAACAAAAACCACGAAAGGGCGTAGCCCATCAGTGTTGCTGCAGACCGCGCAACGTGCTGACGCTAGAAATTAGTTCTGTTTATCTCTGCAAGAAGGTAGTGCAATCATTACCAACGCTTCTTGCAAGACCTAGGAGGTGGCAGCACGCCCCAGTGACCATGTGTCATCACGGCGCGAAATTTCAAGCGGAGGGTCGAAAATGTACCCATTCGGGTAAGACATTGTGGGACAGAAAACTGCCGCGGTACATGTATGGCAAGAACACTCAAAGGGTTAATTGTCATAAAGCTTGTGATCGTGCAGTTTTCGTGGTAATGAGTCAGAATTTTGTTTTAGGGCTTTTGAATAAGTAGAAGAAATGTCATGAGATTGGCCCGGGGTATGCTACATAGTTTGTTTTTGCGGATTTATATGGGGTCTCCAGGAGTTGACCTTGCTCTCAAGTAAATTATTCTTGAAGCTGGCACTGTTGCTGCTACAACATTCTGCGAATTGTTGGAATCTGCTTTCCAGGTGGATATCACTGAGAAAGCACCTGCACATCAGCTCCACTGTGCGCAGAGCTGCCTGGGACACCATGAGGCGTGCTTACATCTATTACCTGCTGTTCTTTTTTCTAGGTGGGTATCGTAAATTACGGCACCACAGTGTTTCTAAGTAAAAATCTTAAAGAAAAATGCAGGGCTAGTGTCTACTTATACTGGATTTCTCCTGAAGGGCTTGAACTTGCATAGTACCAAAAGAGGAAGGAACATGGGTTTCTCTGAATTCCATTCTGCTGGTTTCACATGTTCTTGTGTTCTATATTAACCTTATTGAAGATCACTCATCATTGCATAGTTATATAGTTTGGCCATACTAAATAGTGTTGAGTAGCCCTTCATTTGTAAAGTGCTTTCTAATATGTGCAGTATGGAAAATTTTTCAGCGCATACACAACAGACAAGGACTTGAGGAAGGAAGACGAACAAGCGAGTCTTTCCTGAAGTCCTTGTCTTTCGTGTGCGGGCTGAGAAATTCTCCATAATGAATTCATACCGACTCGCCCAGTTTTCTATACCTTTATATTCCAGTACGTTATGGACCTCTTGAACTTGTATGTGTCTATTTGTGGAAGCGGTGCTATGTAGTCTTTAACTCTCCATAGTAGCTTAGCGGTGAACATGTGGCGCTGCTTAGCTTGATGGCACATGTTCGATTCCCAGACATGGCAGCCGCATTTCGAAGGTTGCCAAATGGAAAAACGCTCATCTACTTGTTAGGTGTGCATTAAAGAACCTAACATGGTTAATATCAATTTGGAGTCTCTTGCTAAAATGTGCCTCATAATGGCGTCATGGTCTTGGAACCTTAAACCTCAGCATTTAACTTAAAGGGGCCATGACACGCAATTTTTGATCATAGTCTGTGTTATGTGGGATTAATCCTTGGGTGTTCACAAATAAGCTAGTGAAATTTTATCGCAATTGGTCAAGCACTTAATTTTAGATTCAATATTTTTATAAGCACACGAGCAGCCTGAGAGTTGGGCAACACAAAATATTCAAAAGTTCGAATATTTGCACACCCATAGTTTTTAAATGCGAATGCATTTCTTAGTCGGGAGGGCTATGTCAGGCATCCGGCGTTGGCGTTGTCCGGCGTTGTCCGCGCGCCGGCAGGTGTTATCTCTCCGCTCTCACTCCCTCTCCCATAGCAACAGCAACAGCTGCGGGCGCGCGCTTATCCTCGCCCCTAGCAACCGGGCATGCGGTGCGAGAGAGTGTAGGAGAGGGTAGGTCTCGTCGCCGCCGCTCCTTCTCTCGCCGTTCGCGAGAGGTGATGCCGATGCTTCGCTCCTTCTCTCGCCGTTAGCTCTCTCTCCTCCCTGCGCTCTCCCGTCCGCTCGCGCCTCACTCTCACGACCGTTCGCTGGCTGGGCGCCTCTCAAGGCGATGGCAGAAGTCGGTGTCGGCGCAAGAAATGCGTTCGCATTTCCTCACGATTCCCGGGGAGGTGGGGGCATTTTTTTAGTCTAGAAGAGCTTACTAACAATGCGGTCACTCAAAGCATTGGGTGTCCCACTAGTGATGCAACACTGAAAATTTTTTTTTAAAGACGCATGGCAATATTTACGGAGTGCTAAATGTGAAAGGAACAAAATTGTTTAGAGTTGAAAATTGTTTAGAGGCCATTGGTTTTGATTGCCATTGTAAGCAAAGAGTTTTCTGAATAGATTAAATTATCTGTGAAGATTATTGACGCAACTCATTGGCGTGCACACTCAAATAGAGAGGAGTGTTGTGTACTCAACTTCTAAATTTATTGCAATTAATAGTGTGCTTGTGAACAAAAAAAATTGTAATCTCATTATTCACTGGAGACTGCACAATAACATCGATTGCATGTTTTAAACATGTCGCTGATTTTAAATGAAGCAAACATATTGCTCGAAAAAAGGAAAGCTGGAACATGCTTTTTGGCTAGCTGCAAGCAAAGTTGTAAACAAATCTGTGTGCTATTTATGAGAGAGAAAAATAATAGAAGAAAGGCAAGGTGGTTAAAGGGACCAACAACTGGCGCGAATGTGTGGTTAGATTCTGGTAGAAATAAAACGACTGTGAAATAGAGTGACAGATTCCAGCATCCTTTTCGCCCTGCGAGCAGGAATTAGATTTTTTAATAGCATTTAAAAGTACCAAAAACCGGTATGCTGTGCAGGCTAGCGGAAGAGCCTTAAAACTAGAAATATGGAGTCGATCACTTTGCTGTACGTAGTCACGTAGTCTGATGTTGTGATGCGCGCCATAATTAGTCCTGAAAATTAGGGTATGTATATTATTATCTATACCTGCTCTATTTTGTGCTGCTTACGAGGTAAAACGAGTTGCACGTTGAGAAGCGGCGCTGCCTTCGCGGTAGCCAGTGGCGCATGCGCACGGAGCGCATGCATGTGCAGCTAACCGCTGCGCTTGAACATGAACCACTCTCTTTCACGCTCACTGTTTGCAGCATGGGTTGTCATCTGTGTTTAAGACTTCATATTCGCCGCAGATAGAAAAATTCTGATTACAAATCTTTCGCAGTGTTTTCCACGTTGCCATTCCGCGATTAGACACTCTCACCGGTAAGCTTTCCGTTGCGCTAAAGAAAATGGGCACCATATAAATTGGTTGTCGGTCCCTTTAACCAGGGGTGAGCCCGGTAGGCTACCTTGCGCTGGGGAAGGAAAGTTATTTAAGATTCTTATGGTGGCTGAAGAATAAGGTGGCTCCAGATTTCTATTTTAATGTTTGTATGAAACTTTGTACATTGCCTGCTGTTTGCTTAAACATTTATACACTGAACAGTGATCCCTTATCTCTCCATTTCAAAGGTTCCTTTCTAAAATGTTGGATTTATGGTGACATGGAGCCGACCATATGGTATGTGAGATTTCTTTCATGTAGCTTAAAGGGGCCCTGCAACACTTTTCTAAGTAGCCATGCAATGGATTCACTAAAGGAGCTCATTGCCTCACGAATTCACCGCCGCAAATATTTTTAGAATCCATCCAGTACAAGCGGAGTTACAAAGATTTGTCGCACGCTGCAATTGCATTCTCTCTTCTCTCGTCCCGACGAAAGCGCTGGAAGCTAAGCAGGGAGGGATGGCACAGGGAGGAAAATACGTCACGCGTGCCTCGTGACCTTGAGCACTTTTTCTTTTTTTTTCTTCGAATACGCCGCTTTTCAGTGCGATCGGGCGCGCACATGCGGGGACAAGTCGCGGCCTCTTGCGGCGGCCCGAGTAACTAGCTACCGAGCGCGCCATGCTCAAATCAGCCAATGGCTGATTCAATGGCTGTGACGAGTGATTTTTGAGCTTGTAGTGTCATTTGTGGAGAGAAGAGAAAGCAATTTTTAGCGGACTTTGATAATTTATTGTGCATTCTAGGCCGCGTGCTGTGCTATAATATTTGGCTCACGTGTTCTCGGAGCCTCGACTACCGATCGGCAGCGTTTTCTGACCATGCCCAAAAAAGTGTTTCAGGGCCCCTTTAACCCTCTGTTGCATGGCATCCCATATTTGGCACATACTGATGAACATTATTTATTGTGGGTGCAAGAGACCCTAGTTCAGAATGTGACACCTGCCAGAGTGATTCCCATAGTTATGTGCACTTATAACGAAAGTGATGCCATCCCTGGAGCAGTATGAAAAACAGGTGTGAAATAGATTTCACAGTGCACGTGCAAGTTCGGTATGCAAACAACAGCGATTGCTATCTTTTTTTTCGCAACTCTTTCCACTGCAGAACCATTTTAGCATATCTCCTGGTCTTAAATTTCATGCTCGCTTATTACATTAATCAATATCTTTCGGTATACAACAGGAAATGGGTATGTGCCATATTTGACACATACAGGGTTTTTTTTTTTTAAGCAATACAGATTTTTCCTTTAAAAAGTATAATAGTTAGGCACTTGTCGTCTTCGCAACCCATTTCTAGGCCGAGGCGGAAAGATTTTGCCCCTAATTAGATCACTCAGAAATTGTTAATTAACAAAAATTTAATTAACTTTTTAATTATCAATTTTAGGGCGATTGTTTATATGGCGAAGTTGTTCTACGTCACAGTTTATGGCGAGCCCAATTTTTAAAAATCGAAAATATTGCGTGTAGTTTGAGAAATCCATCGTCGAATTCTGGCTTGATGCAGCACGTGGACTGACCTTCCGGCGCACCCGGTGCGTCAGTTTTGGTATCTCCGGCACCGCGGTCTGGAAATTCGACTATGGATCTCTCAAACTACACGCGATATTTTCGATTTTTAAAAATTGGGCTCGCCATAAACTGTGACGTAGAACAACTTCTGCCATATAAACAATCGCCCTAAAATGGATGAATTAAAAAGTTAATTAAATTATTTTTGTTAATTAACAATTTCTGAGTAATCTAATTAGTGGCAAAATCTTTCTGCCTCGGCCTAGAAATTGGCTGCGAAGGCGACAAGTGCCCAACTATTATAGTTTTTTAAGAAAAAATCTGTATTGCTTAAAAAAAACACCCTGTATATCATATCATTGATCTTAAGCAAAGGCCTTCTGCCATGTAACTGCAAATCTTGTGCAATCACATTTTTTTTTTATTTTGAAGAAGTGTGATGATCTTTGGTTCTTTTTTTTTAAAATGTTTGTGAAGTGAACGTAGTTTGCAGAACCTTTTTTCAATTATTTCATATGTGGTTTGTTACTCGTGCTAGATAGGTTGCGTGGGATGTAAAAAGGCAGTGTAGTTCATACCTGCCGATAATTTGTTAAAAAAAGAAACTTTCTCCAAAAGCTTTTTCAGTGGCATATACACTCAAACCTCGATATAACGAATCCGGATATAACGAAATATCGGTTATAACAAGGAAATGAAGAACTCATTGTTGCAATAGATAGTGTTAGGAATATACCTTTATAACGAATTTTCGGATATAACGAACTTATTTTCGTGTAAGATGCAACTTTGTTATGAGGTTTGAGTGTATATTCTGAGCCGATTAAAATTTGTACTTGGCGCCCCATGCGTCTACATGCGGTGTTTTTCAAGCTCCTAATATTACATATTAAATGCTGCCGACTGCTCCAAATCAAGGTTCTTCTGCTCCAAAATCGAGATATTAATGCGATAGCGTTAAAGAGCTCGTTTCACAGAAATTCCGGCGTCGGCGTCGTTGGTTGTGAGTGAAAAATCGCCATCTTGTCCGTGACCGAAAAATCGAGAAAGATGCAAATAAAATAAATAATAAAAATTTTCGGGTCCGAGTGAGGATCGAACCCGGGCCGTGGGGGGTTGGCAAGCAAGTGTTCTATCACACAGCCACGCCTCTGCTTGGAAAAACAGTGAAAATAACTTCCTCTGCTTGGAAATGCAGTGAAAATAACTTTCATGCTTCGCAAACGCAAGCGTCCTTTATATAGGAACGGCTCGCAATATTACATGTAATATCCCAGAAATATTGCGTGGTACAAGCGTACATTGCCATCGGGCGTCGGAATATGCGACTATCATAACGGTTTCGTAGTTTAAAGCCTGCCACCCATTACAAACGGCACACGCCTTACTGCGTGCATTCCCTTAACACCACGTAGGGGGGTGCATAGCAAGTATGCACTAAGTGGTTGAAGTAGGCACTCGGGACAGGATATCGCTATCGCGTTCGACTCTTAAAGGCGAAGATTAAGGGTCGCCCCAATTTTTGCTGCTCCAAAAACTGCTCTGTTTCAGCCGTCTCACCTCTGCAACAGGTAGAAGTACCTGTAATAACACAGTCATGTGTAGAACAAAGACAAGAGACAGACAATCAAAGTAGCAGGAAGGCCTGTCACAAAAATAAGATTGACTAGTACACAATAGAAACTATAGTTTTCTTAACACAGGCCTTTTCAGCAGCAATACTATACATTGCAGGCTTGTTGCCAGAAAGAGGTATTTGTTCATTTGTAGTTTCCTTTGAAACTGTGTTGCTAGCCAAATAAAGCATGGTACCTTCAATGGTTATTGTATCTCTGCAAGGGTGCATACTACTGCAAAGAAATGTGTTGACGTGTGACTGCTTTCACGTCGTGTTAATGCATTCGAAACTATGTGGCTGCTGCTGCCTAGGGTCGGTGATCTGCAGACAGTGTGGGGTCTGATTGACCTGCGGCTCTTCTGGGCACTGGTGGTCACTGGCGCTGCCCTCAGAACCGTGGACCAGCTGGCTGTAGTGATGCGAGACTACTATCTCACTAAGGTGTGCACTCCCGTATTTCTTTCACTGCTTTGTTCCATGAGAAGCTTTCACCTGTGTGCGCGTATGTATTGATGTCATTGTGGAATATTGGAGAGGCGTACATGAACAGGGTGTTCTTTTATGAAAGGGGAACAGGCGAGCGTACGGCCTGTGCTCTGCGGCAGCTGCATAGAGCACCAGCTAGTGGCTGCAAGAGGCAGCACCTGCCTTGACATAGAGTACACCAATGCTGCAGATTGAGCATGTCGGTAATCCATTTTTAAGAGAGCTAAAAGTGCACGCAAAACAGGGACGAAAAAAAGGCACACATATACACGCACACAGGCGCTACATGTAACAAATTTATTGTTGCGCTGCTGTTGTTACTTATGGTATCGCGTAATCTGACCACATCAATGCATAGAAGTCCAAAGCCACTAAGAGCTGACACTTTCAAAATGGCATTGTCACACACACAAAACAAAATTCTCAAAACATTGTGAAAATTCTCAAAGCAATCAAAATTAAAATATTGTTAAAGGTGTGTCTATGTTTTGTTGTTTGATACGTGCAGAATTTTTGATCGAAATATAAATTGCCTGACAAGAAAGATCATCGAGGCTCAAGAGGTTGAGAAGATGGGGGAAATGTGCGTAAGCATGCTGTCAATTGCTATGACAAAAAAAATGATAAAAAGGATTTTTCTGGATGTGACCATGCCATTGTGAAAGCGTCAACTCGTATTAGCTTTGGACTTCTACATATTGATGTGGTCAAATTATGTGATGCAATCAGTAGCAAAGATATCTCGACAACAAATTAGTTGGAAGTAGCGCCTGTGTGTGTGTATATGTGTGCCTTTTCTTTGTTACTGTCTTTCACACGCTTTTAGCTCTCTTCAAAATATATATAGTATGCGAGTCATGCTGTTAGTATGTGTAAAGAGCTGATCTAGAACTTGCTGGACCTATAGAGGTGCTTCCTAGTGGTAGAGAAGTGTACCATTTCTCGTTGAGGCAAAGCTGCATGTTTCAAGGAACTTCTCTCATGTTGATTTTGTCCTGATTTGATCAGAAGTGCTAAGAGCAAAATGTTTGACCTCGGATCTTAATACATTTTCTATCCTAAAGGAAAAGAATTGCAGATATTTTATTAGAGTCGAATTACGTTACACAACCAAAAGGGGACTAGGAAAGTATATTCCACTTAGCAGTACATCTTTTTTTTTTCATTAAATGAAACTCCCGCTATGGTGGTGCAGCGGTCAAATACAGAACTAATCAAATTGAAACCAGTTTTTTCTGTCTAAGCAACAATTTCTTTTAAGCGATTTCTTTTTGTTTACCAATGCTATAAAAAGCTATTTCTATTAACTCTCGCTGATTTTTTTTCTTTTAAGCATCTAGCCGCGCTAAGACTTCTTTTTCTCTTGGCAGGGCTACCAATTTCCTGTCATGGTTCAGTTCGAAGCAGAAAAGCCGTTGCAGCTGTCCACGGCCATGGCATCACGTGGATGTGCTTTTGTGCAGGTTTGCGACATTGCTTTTTTTTTTACCTCAGCGACATTCTACTGCTGAAGAAATGTCTGGAAAGTGAGTGACCTCGCTCGAAACGTCAGAAATATGTGTGCGGTGCTCACCGATCTAGGATATCTTCGATGCGAGTAAACTGGAGCAGGGCGCACGACCGTGCGCCTCTCTCATGCTTTAGAAGGCCCGTTATAACTCTTTTTCCGCTTCGTATGCACCATATTTTTACTGCGACCTGGTCTGGCACGTTCGTTGTAAAAGTAGGGACGCTTTAAAAAAATGTTCGCTCTATGTGGACGTTGTTTTAATGGGTAACATAGGAAAATCGCAAGTGCACCAAAATATGGTCGTTATAACTGATAGATCGTTATATCTGGGATCATTATAAGTGGATTTGACTGTAATGCATTGTTTTTCAAACCTTCACTAAAGTCAGTGGGAATGAGGGAGTGCTGCAAAAGAGGTAATACCTGTTTCGAACATATGACTTGACCCTCACAGTAGATTGTAAAGTTATGGCAAAGTATGTTTCATGGCAGTTTCTACATTACTGTGATATGATGGTATACATGACCAGTAAGCCCTTCATTGCACTAAAGAACAGTAGCATAAAAATTGGTGTATAGCAGCTTTAAACTCTTTGACCTAACATTTGGTCGTTGCAACAGGTCCCCATCCCAGTCTCCATTTGAGCTTGAACTACGGTTTTAAACCTCTTTATAACGAAATATGTAAGCCCGGCATTTCACTTTCAAATATTGAAATTAGACGTTATTTATGCAAGGTATAACCACTAATAAATGATTTTTGCTTTGCCTTTGGTTTTTTTTACTTTTTGATTGCGATGTGTTACATGTTCAAAATCCGTTTACTATTTGCTGCGGTGAAGTTCTTTCTGAAGCCCCACATGCAGCTGCAGATTTTCCCGACAGAGTGGGCCATGATTTTGTCTGAATATGTAGTATTTATGCAAGCACGTTTGGATGAAACCTGCTTTTTTGTGCTTTTTATAGTGTGCACTTGAGTACTCATGTGCTTGTGGCCTTTGCAGTACCTGAGCTTCCAGGACTTCCGGCCTCCTTGCTGAGCATTCTCGAGCCCGCCGAGCACAGGTCTTCGCAGTCAGCACGCCTGGTACGCTGCCACATTCACTTACACCCCTGTCAAACAGGCACTTGACATTCTTTTGAGCAAAAAGACTTCTCCCGAAAAAGTTTTGCCAGCAGACAGAGAGCGATCTCCTCTTCAGAAGCAGTCTTTTCTGAAAACTGAGTTCATTGATGTCTTTCACAGCCATAAGAGTGGCCTCGAAACCAGTGGGTGCCAGCAATAAAGAATCAATGAGAAAAAAGAGCAGATCGTTTTCTGTCTCCTAGGCTCAAAATGAAAACAATCTCATGGGTGTAATAAACCCTTCAAAGCTTATTTACTTGTGTACTGTTAAGCAGGTCGAATGGGCCGAGGATATCATCTGGGGATGCTTAGCTGTTGCACATGGGCTCAAGAAGCGTGCATGGACGCATGGACCCAATAAATTTTTACTTTATAGTATATCGAGATGCATATTCTATTTGGCTGGTTCGTTTTTCTCACAGCTAGCGCCACTCTTTCAATAACACGTATGGAAGAAAACTCTAAAAAGAGATTGTCGGTGCTGTGTATCTGCGAGGCACGGCATAGCAGCCCCACGCTGCAGTGAAACCACCTTTTCAGGGGGGTTACTTGCTCTCAATATAAGTCTGTTCGTTCATTTCGAATATTTCGATATCTTGAATAATTTAAATTTGCCTCAGAAACAAATTTGAATGCAGTTATATTCATTCAAATATTCGAAGCGCTTGACTATTCGCCCATTCCTAGCCCAGTGACATACTTTAGGTAGGAACGACGAACCTTTAGTTTTCAGTACGATTGGTATTTACATTAGGGAAAAAAAAAAGTATTTAGGATTCGAAAGGTAACCAGCTTGCATGATTCTCTTACATAGGTGATTGACACGTGTGCCACTGCTTTATTCTTAGGTTGCAGCGAATTAAAGGAATGAGATTTCTCGTGAAGCGCTGGTTGCTACGGCAACACCTTTTTGTCTTGAAGTAGTGTCGTCCTGCCGATAGATATCCGCTGCCATCACCGGACCAATGGGTGCGCAGCGTTCTTACTTATCTAGTCGATCGCGGTGCAGAACTCTCCTCAGCTGAGTTATATCGTGCACCGTGACCCTGGTCGATGTTTTTGACAGGTTGCCACCCGCTGCACTGGGGTGCTCTGTGTGAAGCATGCCTGGTGCTTGTGCGTCACTTTTGCCAGGCCCTTGGGGCAAGTGGATATGCCGCCACCGACGCGACCCCCCAAACCCCCTGCCTGGCCCACCTCAAGGTGAGTACTGTCATGAGAAACGCTGAATCAGCTTGTAACGACAAAGTATTCTTTCGATCCTGCACCTTTGAAAACTTGGTCGCACCATGCTGATTGCCACAAAAGAGAGCTAAAGTTAAGCTTTTCTGTCCTAAACATCTCGTGATAACACTAGTGCCTGCATGCCGGTGTGGCGTTAAGATTTTTGGAATCGGTTAAGCCTGGATATAAAGGAGTTGGTAGAATTGGTAGTTTCATTGGGTTGAAATATGACCTTTTATGCAAAGTACAGTCGCCAACTTATTTACTGGACCTGGTGCGTACTGAGAAATAGTTGGAAAATTGAACCGTTAAAAGAACGTTATTGAACCTAGGTACAGTTAAAACTCGATTTAACAATTGAGGGGACCCACGAATTATTTCGTTAAATTGGGAACTTCGTTGAATTGGGAAGCGAAATAGCCTATGGGTAACTGCGGGGGCAATCTGAATCTTTTACTTTGTTTGCAATTGGGGTTTTAAAAAGCATAGAGACAAAGTAATCTCTATTTTCTCTATACGTGGCTTTTGTTGCTTTTTAAATGTGGCTCTGCGGTCCACCAAGATGGGGCAGTGGTTATGGTGCTCGGCTGCTGACCAGCCCAAGGTCGTGGTTTTGATCCCGGCCGTGACAGTTTCATTTCGATGGAGGCGAAATACTAGAGGCCAGATAGTCAAAATTTCCAGAGCCCTCCACTGTGGCATCCTTTGTAATCGTATCATGGTTGTGGCACATAAAACCCCAGATATTATAAATGTGGCTCCAGGGATCATATGTCACTGTTTGATGTTTGGCTGACTGTGATGTTGCAGCTCCAAGAACTGAGGGTGCTTCATTCCTGCGTATGCGGCCTCTGGCACTGGCTACACCACCACGTGAGTCAGTCCCTTCATCCACTTTTACTGTTATTCTTTAATTGTAATTTTGTGAACTCTGGAGAAATCGCTCTTCCTGTATTCTGGTAGACCTTCTTAGGGCCGCCTGTCTCAAAGCATGACTGTTTTTTTTTTCTTGAATATTCAGTGAAATGAAAGCTTGCTTGTTCATTCTTGGCCTCAAATGCTGTGTACCTCCTGCGTAAATTGAAATGCGAACAAGAAATAACTGGCAAGCATGCTTGTCAGACATTATTATGCATGTGAAAGCGTAGTAGCTCTGTAGCTAGTTTCAAAACGGGAACAATACCTCATTATGGGTTTTGAAGTCTGAATTAAGCCGTTATTTCAGAGATGGGTGAATCTGGAACTGCAACAGTGTGCTCTAGTAGTTTCTGAATTGTTTGCATTTGAATTACTATGTTGATTTTACTTCACATGCTTAAGCATATTGTAGAAAGAGACTTCAGGTGCTAGCTTTTTTTGTTGTGACAATATATAACGGAACAATGAAACCAGGGAAAGCATTAGGGAAATTTTGTTTTGTTTAAATGAATTGCATAATTAATGAGGTAGTAGTAATAGTGAAATGGAAATAGACAAAGAGCGTGTCTGAAACACGCATCCCAGCATTTGTCACTAGACTTTTCTGAGCGGTATGTAGTGTAAACAGCAGTTTGGATGGCTTCGAGACAACTTGCAGAAGGAAACTCGCATGGAAACATTACACACATTTCATTTCTTGACATGCCGTGGTGGTCTAGTGGTTATGGTGGACTGCTGACACGAAGATCGCGGGGTCGAATTTCGGCCGCGGTGGTTGCATTTCGATTGGAGGCTGAAGTGCTCGAAGCCCGTGTAATTAGATTTAGGTTGACGTTAAAGGGGCACTAAAGTGAAACAATGAATCGGTTTAGATTTATAAATTGCACTCTGGGAACTCTATTTTTGTAAATTTCACCATCATAGGTCTGGTAATAGCGGAGCAAAGCAAGGTCAGAGTATCTTTTTAAAATTTTGCGCCAAAATCTCGGCACGTGACATCACAGATTTCAAGCTGACTTTTTAGTATTTTTGCGACATTGACTCAATGAAATTTTCTGAAAATTGGTATGTTAAGTCTCTGGACCCCTCAGAGGACAATGTATACTTCATTCTTACTGATTAGAAACTCTGTAGGCCCTGGCAGATGCCATCAAAATTTATGCCGTCACGGTGTTTGGTGTGGGAACTTCAAAGGTGGCATTGCCAGGTCGCAATCTTTTAACACTTTTTCTCGCTTACCAAGCATCTTCTTGCAGCAGGCGTGGTGTTTTTCGTATCGCAGTGATTCCACTCCTGCGCCAACTGCGCCAAAGTGCGCCAAATGAGATTTACTGCGCCATCCTGATAATATCAACGGAAATTGCGCCAAACTGCGCCAAAGTCTCGGATTGGGGGGGGGGGGGGGGGGAGGGGGGGCGTATATCACCAGCATTTGCAGCGTGTTCTCGGGGCGGCCAAAATCACAACCACGTACCAAGAATTATTCCGCTGAATAAACAGTGGTCGCGCATGCGTCCCAAGTAATCCACGATGCTATGCTCGGGGCCGATGCAGCTTCTGTTGTGCAAGTCGGCCCAACGGTCGGCCCAACGGCAAAACACGCTCTCCGCAGAGGCTTGTGACGTTTTGGCCAATCGGTAGCTTGTAAGTGTGGCGGTGATTCATCGCGAACGTCGTCCGTTCCAGAAACGCTGCTGATACCTCGTTTCAAGAGTCGCACTGCACGTAATTAAAGCAATTTTCACTAATAACTGCACGCATGCCGCCAGAATGTTTGTCACATCTATTTCTGGACATCGCGGAATGAAATCTGGGAACACCATAGGAATAGATACAATGTTACACCTCCGCCCCTCGCTTTCCAGGATCGATAGCTGATGGTTAGAAAAATTATAAAATCACGGTATCGCATTCATAGTAAACGAACTCGTTGTTGGGCTAGTTGGTTGCTGATTTCCAAAAAATAATTAGAGCACAAACACACGGCACATTTGCACACGCCTACACACCCAGGTGCGTGTTTGGTGCCTAGGGGTGTGCGTGTGTGAATGTGCCGTGTGTTTGCCCTCTAATTATTTTTTGGAAATCGCATTCATCGCTTCGTTCTGGGGGGTGGCAGGCTGCGTCGCTCGAAGGGCGCAGTCGCTGGCGCGCGCTATCTCGAGGCATGGTGAGACTTCTCGTAATCTTGCTGTGCTTTCAACGCTTACTTCGCGTTTAAAGAACGGATAACACGAAAACCGCTTCGGCACCTGGAGTGGCCATATTCCCATTAACCAGCGTTCTGTTTAGTTACGCGAGATCGGGTGCAATATAGCTGCTGGCCTTGCTTCGTGTAACAAAACAATTTGTTAGTTTCGCTTAAGCTCGAAGCAGTGAATGCGATACCAACAAATTGTATTGTTATACGAAGTAACGCTTGACGTCATCCGCGAGAAGCACTAGCGGCGAGGTCGCCATTTTGAAAGTCCGCGCACTCGCCGCACGCGCAAGAAGCTTTCTGCACGCGCTGTGTTCGAGACCTGTACGGCGACTTGGATGACTAGAGACCTCCGGAACACCTCTTGCACGCCGATGTACGTGCAGCACGAACGGCGCGTACGCACGGACCTCCAAAATGGCGCGGCGATGGTATTGCCGCCTTGCGGATCTAGGCTCAATGGCCGCTCCAGGGAGATGAAGCACTTTTCGCACTGTATGTACGCATTGAGAGCACAACACGTAGAAGGGTATACGAGCCGTATGTAATGCCTGTCGAAACAGCGCGCGCCAGCGATTGCGACCACGCCCTTAAAGTCAAAGTTCAGTGTTGCTGCTCTAGCGACACAACCCCCCCCACCGCCCCTCTTATTGCGTTCTTTCATGCTCTTTGAAGACGGGTGGGGCGTTCCTTTCTGTTTGAGTAGCAATCGATGGCAGGCCTGGCACGCGCGGTGATGTTATCGGATACGGCCTCCGTGCAACGGAGATAGGTCGGCTCTCTTTATCTCTGCTTCAGCCGCGTTCATCGCCCCCACTCGCGTGCTTTTACCCGAGTGTAAAACGTACGATGCGCGGGGGGGATGTTATCGATTCGGACATTACACAAAACATGACGGTGGCGGCAAAAGTCGAGAATGTCCATATAAATGCTATCGCAATAAAAACAAAATGGCTGTCGCCTTCGAGTCGTCTTAGGCGAATGCATAAGGTACCCAGTGAGTTTAATTTTTTTTATTTTTTTTTTTGTTTTGCCATGTTTTCTAGAGGGCACTACCCGGGGTTTTCGGTGTACAGACAGAATTCTCTAGCCATATACAACTTCACTGCAAAAGGACAGCGAAGTTTGTTAAATCATGTAGTCCACCGTAGAACGTCCTGACATTTTCGCGAAAGCTCGTTAAAGCGGATCTCCATATCCGGGCAACCCTGCGCATGCGCAAGCGATAGTCCGGAAGGACTGTGAGAATGCTCTTGCTCCAGCCCAGAGAGGCCTCAGAGAGAGGGAAAGGAGTGTCAGAGTAGGTTGGCTTTATGAGGCTAGCTAAGTGACGTCATGTTACGCCCAGCAATATAATCGATCGTGAAGGAAAAGAACCTCTCTTTCTCCTTGGAGTTGTCTTAGGGCAATGCATTTGGGACAGTGTGAGTCTTTAGCGTTGAGGCATTGTTGTACGTCGCAGCGATTGTCTACAATGTCTGCTGATTATCACATACATGTATTTAGAATGTTATTTCATAAAGTACGATTTTATTGAACCGGTATTTTGTTTATATGCTACGAAAATAATCGCTGAACAAGTTGTCCCAAAATGCTCAACCGCATGACGCCCTCATTTCTGCATCATCGAGTGAAATAGGGAGTGTTCCTGAGATGATTGGTTCCTTGAGATTTGCAATGAATCGAAATATTTCTAGCTCTTCACAAGAGCCCCAAAATAATTATTCAGGTCCTTGAATGTAAATGCATCTTGCTTCTCCAGTGTACTCTAGAATGTTAGTTGCTCCAGTTGCTCCATCTGGGAGCACTCCAGAGTGCTCCCAGATGCTAAATTACCTGCTCCAAAGTGCTCCAAAATGGAAATTTTTGCTGCTCCAAAGTGCTCCAAAATGAAAATTTTGCTGCTCCAAAAAATTGCTCCAAATCAGAAGACCTCGGTAGCATCACTGGTATCGTGATAGAGTAATTTACAAGACGAAAAAAAAAATTTTTTTTTCTTTTTAGGTGTCCCTTTAAAGAACCCCTCCCCAGGTGGTCGAAATTTTCGGAGCCCTCCATTATGGCGTCCCTCATAATCGTATCATTGTTTTGGGACGTAAAGCCCCAACAATTATTACTTTATTTCTTAAAACAATTAAAATGTTTGATATTGCGAGAAAGTACTGCACCGGTCATCTAACCTGCACGCTAAAATTATGGTTCTTTCTTCTGTCTAGTTGGCCCTATGCAAATGATGAACCAGGTCCAGCCGCCACCGCCTCAGCCAAAACTGTCAATAGTAAGACGGGTAAGTAATACCAGTCAGATAAAATGGCCCCTCATTAGAGAGTGTTTGCTTGTTAGATATTAGTGACATCTTTTGAATCTTCGTTTGACCGCAGTTTTATATGCATTTTTTGCGTGTTCAATGGGTGTCCTTGTATCAGAGCTGTGCAAACAGCAATATTTAGGGTTTGAAGTGAAATAGATTAGTTTGAGCACAAATTGAATTGAATATTTTACGAATACTACGAAGTGAAATTACCGGAAAAAAAGTTGCAGAGGATCCCTAAGCATATTCCTATGAGATAGCAACATGAAAGTGTTGCTTTTGGCTCGGTTGGTGAAGCGCTGGAAAGGTGGCATTCCCTAGTTGTCTTACCAAGAATGAGGCAATGCAGAAGCCGAATTGTGTTTATTTGCACGATTTGGTGCAACCATAGTGGTGTAAACACTTTTCACATGAAAGGAAGCGACGCTGTTGCCTCAACCTCTCCTCCTCCAACTTCTCTGGAGGCCCAACTAATGTGGCGGACAAAGGCATACTCCCTTTGGGTTCGGAGTGCCCCCCATAGACGTCAATGTATAAGAACATATGAAATTTCGGACGCTGAAATTCTTCGGCATCCAATCTTTTTTTTACTTTCTGCTAAAATTTCTGGCCCGAAACTGCATTAAATAAAGCCCTTCACCTCTGCCGTGTCTCTCATCCCGTAGGTTTGAACTGGGACATTCATGAGTTGAACTGTATGCGGCCCTAGCAGAGTCCAAAAGGCAGCTTTGCCGCAGTGCCAGTGTGTGATGGGGTGAAGCATAACGAAATCTTGAAGGGATCACTGTCACGATGCAGTGTGGCTGCTCGGTGATAAGCACCGGAAATGACAAGCGTCGTGGTGGCAGGCGGCAAACGCGCCAGTACGGCTTAATCGCCAACCACCCTTATTATAAGCATCTTCAGCTTACTGCTCAGTAGTGCACGTGGCCTAGCGCGTATAACCCAAACGCGCCGTGCCGCTGTTCATCTGTTCATGCTGCCTCTTTGTGCGAGACGACGAAGTGCACCACACAGATGTGCTGCCTTCACGAATGTAAGCAGCTCGCCATTGCTGTGCCCGTCTGCAGTCAGGAACAGAGTGGGCATCTCGAATACTCTTATGACAAATGCGTGCATCTGGTGCAGCAAGCGCCTGGCAGTGACGGTGTAAGCTTAGTTGGCAGTGTGCTGCGCACAACTAGGAACGATCGGCTTTACGCTGCAGCAAATGGCGCATATCGGCGGAGATTCGGCGATGCGTGTGCACATGCACATCGAGTAAAGCTGGACAAGTCATCTGCCATTCCACTTCAGTCTTGCTGTTCCACATCATCGTTGCCAAACGCTCCATGCGATAGAGCCGTATACTACTATTCCGCACTTTGCTGGTTATCAGCGGCACTCATCATGAGATGCATGTTTGCAGTTGGAGGTTGACACGTAGTTAAGCAGTGTTTGCGGCAGTTACCGAATGTATTCCCGGGGGCCTGGGTGCACACCAAAACTCCTGATAAGTCTACTGGGAGGCATTAAAAACTATTTTGGACGTGGTTGTGGTGATTTCACCGCTTGAGCAGAATAAAAAAAGCATGAACTCATTTTTTCGAACTGCCCGATTTTTTGGGCGATTACGCTGTCCCTAGGGAGTCTGAAAAATTGGACGTTGACTGTACTTCTGAACTTCCGAATACTTCGAATAGTCAATTTCCAGTGCGAATTGAATAGGAAACACTATTCGAAAGTTCAAATATTTGCGCACTCCTACTAAAATCATTTAAAATGGCCATGCATCTGCAATGACACCCCTGCAAAAGATTTAGACCAGCAGTGTAGTAGGAGCTACAGCAGCAGTGGCGGCCGTGTACTTAGTTGCTGCACTGATAACTTTTTTTTTTGTTAATCTCTGTGCCACCAGGTGGCGCTAGCAGTACAACCACTCACATTTATGCCTCGGGTATAAACGAGAGTTCATATTTGAGGCATAGAACAGTGATTGCAAACGCTGTAAAGTTTGTAGACAGACTACTCTCTATTCTAGACATCTGCAAATAATGATAGCTTTCCAAAACTTTAATGCACATGACCTCTGCCTTGTGTTCTACCATATTCGGGTAACAATGTTTCCCACATTATTTCACGCATTTAGCCGTGGCTTTCACTGTGAAATGTGCAACGAATCGGGCACATTAAAAGAGAAACCGCATAGGCTGATGCCTGCTGTGCTGAACAATTTGCCGAGGCCTGCATGCTGCATACTGGTACATCCGTTGTGCTGTTTTTTGGTACCGAGCTTCATCATAGCAGGTCGGTAATAAGCAGCAAGCAGTAAGTGTGAGGCAGTCAAATTTAAGTGCTGTGGTGTTACAGTAGAGGGCAACTGAATTGGGGGGCCGGCTCTCCACGCAATCGAGCACGGCAGCTTGTGTGGGAAAACTTGCGGATAACCTGACATGTCTAAAGGCTGGGTGCCATTGGATGGTTACCCAATGTGCACCTTCATCTGCTGCATGCCTGATTTTAGAAGGCCATATAATTGCAAGTTTCAGAGACTTGTCACATATGGGTGGTTGAACTGGTTTGTGTTGCCTCATGCCTGAAACAGCATACACAGCCAACAAACACATTAAAATTCCTTCATTTGGAATTTTACTGATTCTGCCTACGCTTTGGTAATGCTAATTACAGTGATTTAAATCTCACTGGGTAGCACGGAGTATTTGCATTACGATGGTTTCACTGTACGTCAAGCAACCTCGGTAGTCCTTCTGGGGATTACAGTGGTTTCGTACTTGTGTGTGTCTTGCAGTGCATGTGTGTTCTTTAGGCTTGTGCGAATAGTGAATTTTAGGTTCGAAGCGAATAGTGATTTTGGTCGAATAATTTCGAATCTAATTCGAATGGTATATATCCCATATTATACAGAAAAATGCGCATATTTGTCATGACCTAACTATCCTGCACGATATTTTTAAAAAATTGAAACAAGGCCGTGCAAATGCCCTTTTTTTTTTTTTTTTGCTACAAAGAAAGTAGAAACAACTTTGCATGGTAGCAGAATATGACTTTCGGTAAAATGCAAGTGATAACCTGTAAAATATGTTAAGTTTTAAAATTTACTATAGTTGGAACATATAAGCCGGTATAACAAGCTTTTAAACCTAAAAAATGAATCGATGTGAGGGTAATATCTCATTTAACCGTGAAGTGGGGCTTCGCGGCAGTGCGGATTTCCTCTGGATATGTGTTTTCACGGTTTAGCACCACTTCACTGCAGTGAAACCACCTTTACAGGAGATTACATGCGGACTAATATACTCTTAAATAAGTGCTTTCACTGCTTAGCATCCCTTCACTGCAGTGAAACCACCTTTACAGGGGGCTACATGCAAACTAATATGCATTTATTCGTTCGTTTCGAATACTTCGAAATTTTCAATAGTTTAAATTCGAATCGAAGCGAATTCGAATACCGCAATATTCGTTCGAATATTCGAACCATTCGAATATTCGCACAAGCCTAGTGTTCTTTTTTAAATTCCTCGCTGATTGGCTGCAGATGCTGGATGCCCTGAAAAGCAATCCTTTGGCATCCTACTTCATCTCGGAGCTGCCTGATGTCAAGAGTAGGCAGCTGTTTGCCGATTGCCAACCTCTCATCTGGGCCATTGAAGGTTCGTGCTTTCATTCAGGGCATTCATTGTTCAGTACGGTAGCCGAATCAGCGCTGTCCTGCCGAGGTGCTGTTCCGTTGCTGGAAATGAGGTGTGCACAACGTTCCAGTGCACATCAGAAGTGCTTGCTCCTCCACATCACTTGTTACAGCCGTTTCATCCCAAATATTCGGCGATGTGATTGCATGATGATACCGTCATGAGTCAGTGGAACATATGTGTCCCACTTTTTTCCAGCAAAGTACTGGCTTGATTTTGATGAAATTCGTTTTATACTATTTCTTTGTAGCTTATATGTATATACCACGTCTGGTCTTTATAACATCGTGTCAAAAATGTAGGCGAACCTACAAAGGGTTAAGATGCGTTTTTGACATGACCAGGTCTGTGCTTGCTGGTGTGTGCTTCCAAGAAAGAAGACCAGTATGGTGTGGTGCAGTTCAGCCTGCCGGAGATATTCAGTGCCCTGCTGGAGCTGGATCAGGCAAGCAGCTTTCTGTGTTCCGGAATCTGTTCTTTCAGAATTGCACCAGTAAACGCGGAGTGGTGTTTACTTCAGCCTTTCAACATCTTTCTGTGTGCATGAAGAAAAACTAGCTTACGCCGTGCCTCACTACAAACTTTTCTCTGCGTTAGAGAATGTATTGATTGCAATGGTAGCACTGATTTTATGAACTCTTGGGGTTTATCAATTTAAAATTTCTTGACTTTGCTTGAATTTTACTTCAGTAGCACAAAGGCATTTCCATTGGTTCATGTGTAGCTCCTGTCTTATGCAACATCTCTTTCTCTCGTCTGTTGACCAAGCATTTGCTAGAAACCTCGACTTGATCTTTGTCCCAGAGTTTTTAGATACGTTGACAATTTTCTTTGACCGCTTGAGACGAAGTAAACCAGAATTTATTAGTCATTAGACAGCATGACAAAGGCTTCACGTTTATGCATGAGTTACCTCGAGATAATCATTTGCAGTTTTTAAACATTAACCTGTAACTAAACGCTAAACAATCATGCTAGATGTACAGCCCTCGTGCCCACAAGGACCTCTTGCCTTGTTGATCTGCTTACTCGAAAACTGAAAAGAGTGATTGCGTCACTGTGTCTTCGGTCTGTGCTATTGAGGTCATGTGAGAACACATTGGACGACAGTTTTCAGTTGGATTTCAAGGCTGGTTGCAGCTTGCGTCCCTTCAGCGGTCTTGACCAGTGTGTTCAAATATTTGTTCCGGAAGTTGTAAGGATGCAGCAGGCAGCCTGAAGCCGTGCAGAGAAATAGATCACTGGTTCTACCTTACATGCCACAAGGCTGGCCACAATTTGTAATAAGTTGCCAAGAGGCATGATGTTTCAATGGTTTTCTCGGCACCCAACAAGCTGTCAAAGCTTGGTGCCTGCATTTCTTTGCAAAAAGCCAGACTTTCATGCGAAAGAAGCATGCCCGGCCCTTTCAGCATTGCATGGTGGGCGTTGTGTACAAAATTGGCAAGTCATGCATAGGCCAAACCAGCCAGTGCGTTAACTATCGCCTTAGGGAGCATGTTTTATCGATTAAAAATGGCGTGGGTTCACACCTGTCGTTCCATTGTGCTTTGTGTGGCTGTGTGAAGAACCGCGTGATAAAGAAGCAGGGGAAACATTAGCACGTGAAGTGCTTGAAGCATATCGCATACAGAAGGGAGATGGATGGGTCAGTGTCCCTTTGGTGCGCTTGATGTCCCCTGTACAACAATGAATGCCTATTTTTAAATAGCGCTGCGTGATAGTTTTTTGATAGCGCTGTGTGATAGCCTGCATTTGCTGTGCCCTCTTTTTGTGCACATTTATAGAAATACGTATGTATTTGGGTGATGTACAGAAAATATAGTAGTTGAAAGCCTGGCATTGTTGCACCACAGATCTTTGGCTGCTCCACAGATGTTGCACCTCAAATGTTTGGTTCAGCTTGCACTGCATTTCATACATCAGAACCAGTGCTGCAAAAACTGTACATCTAGTGTGGCCATAAGTCTTACTCCGTGAATCTTGCAATGTACTACCTATAACCTTTGACATTGCATAAAAGTGCTGTGAAGCGAATCGTTATCTCAACAAGAATAGCTATGCAAACAGATGTGTGGTATGCAAAGAGGCAGGGTGCAGAGTGATCTAAGCTAATACAGTAAAAGCTTGTCAATATGAACTCTGTTAATTCGAACTTACATTTAATACGGACTGATGCCCTGGTCCTGGCATAGCCCTATGTATTTCTATGCGGGAAAACTCCCGATAATTCGAACGCGTCTGTATCCACAACCGTTAATTCGAACTGGGAGACACCTGGCTTTCATCGCTCTTAGCAGAAGTCTGCCCAGAGTGATCACAATGTGTTGCAAAACCAAACCAAACCAAATTTTTTAGAGATTCAGAACAACAAAACAGCAGCATTTCTCTGCAGATATGAATTTGTATGCGGCGCTGGAGCTCTTGGGCAAGCTGCAAACTATGCTCATGAAGTCGTGACAGAAGTGCAAGCAAATGCGAATTACTGATTACTTTTTATTTTAATTGTGTTCACTATGCCACGTAAATGAACATGTTGTGGAGTATATAAATAGCTTCATATTTTCAACATTAAGGCTCACTGCTCACATGAGTGCATGTCTGTGCTTGTTTCTGGCATGTCACTTGACTAATCAATCAATTCTGTTCACTGTTAAAACTCCATAAACTTAATTTACAAAATGGCCTGCCACAAATGTGTAGTAGTGCCTAATTTGAGATAATTGAGTCCAGAGTTGGCTTCTTGGGTTCTGCCCGCGCAGTGTGATGCGATGTCAGTTCATTCTAGCGCCCGCCCGCTAATTTGAACTGTGCCTAATTCGAACTATTTTATAGACCTCTTCGAGTTCAAATTAAGGAGCTTTTACTCTACTACTATGTTTTTTTGCACAGTTCCTGGTAATGAAAAATAGACCAGTTAGCCGAACACCTAACTTGAGGGGTAGACGGGGGAGAGGCATAGTGTTCTACATGTCCTGCTGCAATGCCCGAAAAGAAAGCAGTGAGACGGCTTGGGGAAACAAGCTATAAGCCGAGTGTGTTGTTTTATGGAAGGTAGCGTCCGCCAACTGGCTACTCCTCAGAGTTAACGTGGCTGATAATAACTGGAGTAGCATAGGGCTGTTTTGCTTGTGTGGTGTTGCCATATGTGGCAATGTGCACGCAGTTGCTGGAACGTCACGGCAAGCGTTGCTCCATCCTGCGTCGTCCCAACAGCAGCTCGGGCCGTGAGCTTCGTCTGGGCAGGGCCTTGGCGGCTGCAGTCACCACCGGTCTTTACCAGATGACAACCACATTTAAACAGCACCTTGGGTAAGTACATTAAGGTATGAGGCCAAGTGAAAAAAGCGACTTTTTCTTCAAAATGTCAGTTTTTGGTTTTTGATCATGTTAAACGCGCAATTCGTTGCCCGTCATTTTGCTGCAAAAAGTTTCTGTCCACGCCAATTTTTTCAAAAGATACAAGCAAAAAGGTGAGACCACCCATCACCTACGAAACCGAAACTGAAAGTGCCGTTTTTGTGTGAATTACACGATTAACTAGATATGTAGTATTTTGTTGCTTATTTAGCAATCATATCAAGTGCGAACATGTAATAATGCTCTAAAAGCTTTGTCAACACATCTTTTTGGTTCATAAAAGTCATAAACTTCTCACCACGGGCATCGCTAACGTGGTACATGTGTTGATCACACTCAAGGACACGTACGTGAGCCTGTAAACCATCAAATTTGCTTTGTTTGACGCTGTGTGCCATTTCAATAGTGAAAACAAGAGCCCATTTTATGTTTTGAGCAAATTCGGATCGATCCAGGCCTCTACACTGCAAAAGCTTGTCTCACAAATGATCAGCACCGCAGCGCGAAAGCGTCCCGTCATGGCACTGATGCTGCATTTAAAGCTGGAAAGAAATTAAGATTTGCCACTCGAGCAAAGGTTCAGAATAGTAAGGTCCACGATGGAACTGGCTACGAATATTGAGAATTTTAGCGCTCTTGATCACCTTGTGTAAGCGCTGCACTTGTTTCAAATCTTTTTTGTTGATTTTCTCAGAACCTATATTTCTGGTATTTTTCCGTACGCAAACAGTCATAACTGTTTTGCTAATAAACATTTTTGATTAAAACTTGGCACACTCCCTTATCAACTTAGTAGGCGTGCAATGAACCTCAATAATCAAAATCGTGCTACAAGGTTTAATATGGCTGCCTGTTATACAAAGGTGCCCCTAGTGCAAGTGCATACTTTTTTGGGTTATTTTATCACTATGTTTTTAATATTCATCAGATCTCATTTGTTTTGGTTCATTGCACAGGCCAAAGCCTTTTTCATGTCCCTGCAAAAAATAAGTATTTTTTATTCAAGCGGAATTTCAGTTAGGAGTGTTCGCGTAAGGCCCACTTTTAATGACATTTTTAATTATGAAAAATTAACGAAAAATAGTACTTGCTTTAAAATGCTCATATGTGCCTAAAAAGATGTGTTTTGTATTGTAGGCTAATAATCTCTAGTGATTATCGCTTTTTAAAAAAAAATTTACCGACACTTGGCCTCATACCTTAAAGGTGAATGAATAGCAGCACGAAAAATGTTATAGTTAATTGAAATACTGATGTTTGCATAGCATTTATTCCTAAGGCTCTAAAAAGGGCCCAGCACCGATATTCTACCCTCCAAGTTCTGGATTACAGGGCCTTCGCAGTATCATCCAGAGATGAATGCAGAAAGAATTACGAAAGTTGATTTGCATAAAAAGAAAGCTATTCATCTTACGAGTTCAAGATATAGGGAAGCAAAAAAGGAGGCAGACCCTTAGGTATTTTCCTCACCAAGCGAAAACTTGCCCTATTCAGCTTCCAGTCTAAATCTGGCTTTTTATTCGATGGTAGTGGAAACAGTTGTCCATTGTTGCCTTTTCCCAACCGCCCATCGTCATGCTTTCTGATGGACAATCGAACTTTGTTGAGCGCTGGTCACAGTTGCTGCATACCTAAGAAAGTTGGAAACAGGATAAGGACAATGTGCACAGGCTGCACATTATGCGACTATGAAACTGAAGACCATACAAGAATGCACTGAATGCAGCACTCATGTCAGCTGCCGAAAACGTTGCCTTTGGATATTTGACAGCATCATGTTATGGTAGTTGTGCATGCAACTTAAAACCCTGTGCATATTTGGGCAGCCGACTGAATTCAGGCTTTGTGCTTAGTGGCATGCCGAATGGGAAGTTAATCTTTGCACAGCCGTGCATTTGAAGCTTAGTGCGAAAGCCCGCGCAGGATGGAGTACCCAGTTTACTATTAACCCAGGTCACTTGTGCCACTTCAGCAGAAAACTGTCTTTTTCTCTGCAAAGTCAGGAAGTCAAGACAGAGCTGTATTTTTCAGTTCTAAAAGGTGGACCGGGGTCACTCTATAAGATTGTATGTAACCATGGCAAGTTAGGTTTATGTTGTGCTGCGGGAACAAGTGATGTACCGTTTTTTCTTAGCTTCAGTGATTGAAATTCATGCTTTGCACACTGTGTCCTTACTAGAAAATAAGACTGCCAGGGCTTGTTAAAGCAACCGCAGTCAAGTTTCATTACAAGCAGTGGCAGCTACGATGGCAATCAAACTTTATCTTTGTGGCGATTCAAGCTTTGAAAGACTTTTCTCACAGCATTTTAGGACTTCAAGTGAAGTAGAGATTAAATGTCAAATCGCCTATAAAAAACTTTCACTCAATCCTGTATTGCAGTATGGCATTTGATTTTTGCAGTGTTGATGTGTTTTGGTTACGGTGCTTATTAGGAAATGGTAATTGAAGCTGGTCTGTTTTTGTCAACGCTATCCACAAAATCGTGTGTTTTCTTTTATTTCAGGTCGATAGACCTCACAACTGAATATAGGCGGCGCCTGAAGCAGTTCGAAGATTTCACTAGATAACTCCGTTCTACATTGCTCCACATTTTTTTTTTAGTTCCAACACTCATTGTCACTGCCATGTTTTCCTGTCATTTGTACATATGGATGTTTATAATTTTATAATATTTCTTACCTGCGTTTGTGTTATCGAATAAATAACTTATACATAACAAAACACCGCCTGCTACTCATTGTATCAAATGTTAAATGTGTGTTACCTTCTGGGATGCTCATGGAACCGCCGGTGATGTGATAGCTGCGCCAATTGCGCCAAACTGATCCAAAAGGCCAATCCTGCTACGTTTCCACTATTCTGCACCAAAGCTGCGCCAAACATGTTTTCATGTTTGGAAAACGACTAATCACTCGAGGTCAAAAGGCCGTAGCATGTGCCTTACAATTGCGACATCTATGCTCATGTGCGCACACTAGCTACAGTGGCTGTAACCAAGTGGGAGAAGCAGAAAGAACTGTCAGCATAAATTGCGATTGAAGTTATTTCATGCTGTATATCATTGCCATGTCGGAATTGATAAGGCCAAATATTTACTTTAGCCGCATTATGTCTCAGATCACGTAGATCACAGGTTCAAGATACGGGAAATTGCTTGCAAGACTGATGTATTTCAAAATGCTTTTTTTCCTAAAACAATCCGCGACTGGAACCAGTTGCGTCAAACATTGCCTGTATTATGTCAAATGAACTCTTTTTTTTTCTTTGTTAGAATAACGGCTTTTTTTCTTTAGATTTTTTTTTCTTATCATTGTTATATATATTTGTGTTGCTACTTGTGAATAATTGGTGACTTCGATTAGTTGTTTGGCTGACAATGTATCTACTTTTGTATTCCACTTTTTTGTATACCCTCCCCCCACTGTAATGCCTATTGGCACTGTGGGTAATGAAATAAATAAATAAAATAAATAAATAGGTGCCTCAGACAGGCTGGCCGACGTTTCGATAGGTGGACCTATCTTTGTCAAAGGCGCCTTGT
Organism: Rhipicephalus appendiculatus; assembly: GCA_030522465.1. Taxonomy (NCBI): domain Eukaryota; kingdom Metazoa; phylum Arthropoda; class Arachnida; order Ixodida; family Ixodidae; genus Rhipicephalus; species Rhipicephalus appendiculatus. The sequence continues at coordinate 330,503 of JALIZH010015002.1, forward strand.
CATCCCTGGCATGTTAGTTTTAAGCGGGTTAGTATTGAGGTCATCTCCTGTGGTGGCGCGTGTCCCTGCTGATAATCGCAGTCTGGAAAGAAAAAATCTATAAAGATTTTTTTTTATAGATTTTTTTCTTTCCAGACTGCAATTACCAGCAGGGACATGCGCCACCACAGGAGATGATGTCAATACTAACCCCCTTAAAACTAACACGTCAGGGATGACAAGGCGCCTTTGACAAAGATAGGTCCACCCTATCGAAATGTCGGCCAGCCTGTCTGAGGCACTTCCTCTGTTCTTTCTGCCTCTCGCACTACGTGTTTCCATTTGTCGGCTCTCATCTTGATTTTAGTGGCTGTAACCAGTAGTTGATTAAGGAAACTTGCGAATTTTTCGCACCGCTGGTTGGGCTACCTGTATATTACATCGTGACCGCTTATAATGTAGTCACTGGAGGAACAGACATCCCGCACTACAACCAAATCACCATTTTTTCTGAGCCTGCACAAGATGTGACGAAGAGGCAGCCTCATCATTCCGAGAATCAAGTCGTGCGACTGGGGTTAAATTTGAATTCGCCTAAAGGGGCCCTGCAACACTTTTCCAAGTAGCCATGGAATGGATTCACTAAAGGAGCTTATTGCCTTCACGAATTCACCGCCGTAAAAATTTTTAGAATCCATCCAGTACGAGCGGAGTTGCAAAGATTTGTCGCACACTGCGATTGCATTCTCTCTTCTCTCGTCCCGACGAAAGCGCTGGAAGCTAAGCAGGGAGGGATGTCACTGGGAAAGAAAATACGTCACGCGTGCCTCGTGACTTTGAGCACTTTTTCTTTCTTTTTTTTTTCGAATACGCGGCTTTTCAGTGCGATCGCGCGCGCGCACGCGTGGACAAGTCGCGGCCTCCCGCGGCGGCCCCAGTAACGACCGAGCGCGCCATGCTCAAATCAGCCAATGGCTGATACAATGGCTGTGACGAGTGATTTTTGAGCTTGTAGCGTCATTTGTCGAGAGAAGAGAAAGCAATTTTTAGCTGACTGAGAATTTATCGTGAATTCCAGGCCGCGTGCTGCGCTATAATATTTGGCTCGCGTGTTCTCGGGAGCCTCGACTACCGATAGGCAGCGTTTTCTGACCATGCTCAAAAAGTGTTGCAGGGCTCCTTTAAATTTGCAAATGTTCAAAGATTAACGTCCGCGGACGTGCGGTGCCAACAAAACGATTGCAGAAAAAACTTGTGTAGCGATTGGTGTATTTCTAAATCGTGTGCTATAAATGCAGCTGCACTACTCTGAAACGTGAGGAAATGCGTAGCATGGGCACCCAGCGATTCCAGTTCGTAGAGTTCCCACTGCTCCATTTATCAAAGTGTCGATGACGTTAATGTTTCGGGTAAGCATGTAGGATTTCCCTGGCATGAGTAGAATCTTGTTAGGGAGGTTCGCAAACTATGTGTGCGACATGCGCACTACATTTTGATGCGCTTTATCGAGTTCCTGCTTGTTACGGCAGGTGAGTCGGCTGCAGCGAGCTCCGTCAGGCCGTTTTCCCCTTCAGCAGTAGCGACGAAGCGCCGGTGGGAGGAGCAATCCCTCGCTCGGCGAGGCGGTGGCGCCCTCTCTTGCGCGGCTCGGGTGTCAGCCGCATGCGTCTGAACCGTTTTTAGTGATTTTAAGTTAATTACTGCGATTTATTCTCGGTTATTTCTGTTGAATCATTTTAACCTGGTTTCGATCATTGCTAGCCTCGTTTTAGGCCTGTATTGAGCATTTTATTCTGAGCGCGATCCCGCCACATGAGCTCTACAGACGACTAGCCTGGGCCCCTTAAGTGCTACGCACTTCAGACCGTCGCCGACTAACCTTTAGAGCACCTCGTTCATGCACCGGACTTGCCCGCGGAACTACAACCGAAGTTCCGCATGCTTTCCATTTCCCAGTCGCGACGTCGAGAGCAGTGGCGTTCGCGAAACACAACTCGAGTGTTGCACATGCGCGCTTTTGTTTTAATTTCGGTGACAATGGGAGCCATACTATTGATGATGTAACCAGTGCAAACATGGGCGTCGGCACGGGTGTGCAAAAGGGACACTTACGCTACTTACGCGCCCGGGCTATGTGAGGCTCATGGCTGGTCACCTGGCTCTGCGGTCGTTTTTCAGCCTGGTCTTGTGCGCACTGTCTATAGTGTACCCTAAGAGGACACGGGGGACATTAATAGATGTAACTGTGGCGTAAATCAGGGGTGGAACAACTGCGCCACTGTGCGCCAAACTTGCTTATTTGCGCCATCCTTCGCCGAACCACCTCTGTTGCGCCAAACTCGTTTATCAGCGCCGTACTACGCGCCGCAGCACCCGAATTTAGCCGCAAGGTGCGACAGCCATCGAGCCTTTTGCCCGAAAATGTGGCTGAAACGTCGTGTTTTCGGTTTCATCGAAACGGTTATGGTTTCGGTTTCATCAAGGCTGCGATTAGCTGTGGAGAGAGATAGAGAGAACTTTGCTGCGAGTATCCCACTCGCGGTAGACCTCCTCTACCACCTCAGGATAGCCTCTTCATAGAGGTTATCCTTCATAGGCGTACACTAACATAGGGAGCCAGAAAAATCAGTTTTTCGTTGTTGCGGTATCTTCCAGACAAATCTATCGCTTCTTTATTGTTGCGGCCTCTTGAAGTAATACCTGAGCTGGCTACGTGCTGCTCGAAACACTCCCCCTTGCTGGAGAGAGAGAGAGAAATAACATTTATTTGCACCCGTCGAGAATGACGGTCGCGAAACTTAGTGGAGCAGCGATGAGTTTTGAGGTGTGCCCTATATTTCTGTGGCATGGGGGATCAATGGGGGCAGAGGCCAAAGCCTCCCCTTGCTGGCGAATGTACTCGTCAAAGTGGTCGCACGCCACGCGGAAGTTCAGCTAAAGCGGCTAAAGCCCCTCGCAGCCACCGCTAGCCACCGCAACATGGCTTCGTGCGTTTGATTCGTGCGAACTTCGTATTCCGTAGCGTGACGCGTGTTGTAGGGCGTGCGTTGGATCACATAAACATTTCGGGTTGGTCCGGAACAAATCTGGGACATATTAATGTCCCGACAGGGACGGCGTGGGACACGGGACGCTGTAGGAAAAGTCGGGACAGTCCCGCAAAATCCGGGATGGTTGGTAACCCTAATCGTACGACCTAGCACGAATGCGGCCGTTGGGAGAATGTAAAACAGAACGAAAAGGACAACACAAACGTGTCTACATAGCTATGGGGCCATTGCACAATTTAGATTAGTGTCTGCTAAATGCAGCATTGGACAAATGCTGCTTCACAAGTGCTGTGACACGGTGCTACGTCTGCTCTGACTGGTCTTTCTGGCTGCTTCAAACTTGCTCGAAAAGGTCTTTCTGACTGCTCCAAGCCTGCTCCGAAACGTCTTTCTGGATGCTCCCAGGACTGCTCCCAAACTCATGTGCCCTCAGGGCCGTACCCAGGAATTTTTTTCGGGGGGTGTTTGTGTGTAGAACGGATAACTTTGGCGACTGGTGGTCGCTGTGAGGGCGATGCAAGTATTTTAGTGTCACCCACAAAGTTAAAGCATGAAAAAATTTCGGGGGGTGTCAGAACCCCCCTCAACCCCCCCCCCCTTAGTTACGGCCCTGTGTGCCCTGTTCCACTACTGCGTGAATTGAAAATAATTGAAGTGGACGAAAAATCACCCTTTCCGTTGGTGGTATCCGAACTCCCAACCTTCGAATTATGCGTCCAATGCTCCATCAATTGAGCTATATAACGTAAGAAAAGAAGTGATCACTGCACGAGGGGGCACGTTACGCCCTCTTTTTGCTGCGAGCGACGCTGGCTATCACTCTCGGGAATTACACGTACAGAAATACTCAACAAAGTGGACTTCCATCGTAGCTCAACTGGTAGAGCATCGGACGAGCGATTCGAAGGTTGTGGTTGGGATCCCACCCATGGAAAGGGCGGTTTTGCTTCCGCTTTAGCTCATTTCAATTTACGTCAAAGTTGCTACACTAGTAACACTACTGTCGAAGACAACAATTAATATCTCCTATGCTTTCCCCTGACTGAATTGTCTGTTAGATTAATTTGGTTGTCTAACAAAAGAAACGAGCCCCTTGAAAACAAATTTCCCATTTCATTCTAGCAGGCCATTGTCTCAGCATCATCACTTTCAAGGATGCTGCTCGAAAGCGTAAGTTAAACGTGACGCCGCCAACTACACTGGAACATTACACTCTTAGTGGTTGTGAGGTGGTTTAACGGAAAGTGGTTGGGCTCGTGGTATCCAAATAGTGTAGAGCGTAGAATTACTTGGAGTCAAGGATCGAACTGCTGTGTACATGCGAAGGAAACAACAGTGGTCTCTGAAATTAGGTGATGCAAATGCGATCGTGGTGACGGATGGGAACAGCATCGCATAGCAGCTTTCTGTAAAACGTCGTCATCATCATTCATAGGCGTGCGCACGAGGGGGGGGCAGGGGGGGGCGGCCGCCCCCTCAAGTCACCCAAGATAGGGGGGGCGCAAAGTCTGCCCCTTACATTTACTTAATAGGGAGGGGGGGCGCTGCGATGAACCACCTTCGCCCCCCTCCCCCCCTGACGGGGAACCCTGCGCACGCTTATGCCCACCCCCCCCATACGGGGGGGGGGGGGGGGGGAAGGGGTAGAGTCAAGTTGCATTTACTGAAGGTTGAGATATAGCCTCATTCTAGCATTATATATATATATATATATATACTAAACGGGCACCCTGCCCGCCACAAATGACGCATCTGCAGGCTTTGAACACATGCGCGTCCACTCGCTCACTCGATATATCTGACTAAGTCGCTGAAAAACATTAGCAAGCGTTTCACATGCACCGTTCTCGCGTGCTTTATGGCGCTCGACAGACTGCTGATACGAAGGACGCGGTATCAATCCCTGCCGCGGCGGCCGCACTGCGATAGAGGCAAAATGCTGAAGGCCCGTGTCAGATGGTCTAAATTACCGGAGTCCTGCGCAACGGCGTCTCTCTTCATGATATCATGGTTTTGGGACGTAACGCCCCAACAATAAAAAAAAAATTCTCGCGTGACGCCTGTCTCTTCGCGTGAGCTCTTTTTCACAAACAAAACAATTTCTAAGAGAAAAAAAAATGATAGTGCGACGTAACCGGACGCGCACCGCGTGCTTTCATTTCCTTCGCCTTGGCAGATTGCCTACATGAGAAGGAGAAACTTGCGACGGAACTTGCGCAACATGTTACACAAGCCGGATAAAGCCTATGTGCTGTGACGTTCCACGAAGCCGTACCAAGGCGTACTACTGGAGAAGGAACTTGTCGCACAACGTTGCGTTGCCTTGTCACTCGATATGTCCCGTTCGAGGAAGAAATCTTGATAAAGCATTGAAAAGACTAGCCTGTCTAGGTTTACCTGCCTGATGTGAACGTGTGAAGATGGGTGGAAGGTTACTGCAGCTGCTTTCGAGCGCCCTACACCCGCCGCGGTTGGTATAGCGGTTATGGTGCTCGATTGCTGACCCGAAGGTCGCGGCAGGGGCGTAGCCTGGGAGGGGGGGGGGGGGGGAGCGTTGGAGGGGTTCAAACCTCCCCCGAAATTTTTCAGTTTTGCTTGCGTATATATGCGCGCACACGTACAAACGCGCTCACGAACATACATAAACTATGGTTGAAACCACCCCTCCCCCCCCGAAAAAAAATTCTGGCTACGCCCCTGGGTCGCGGGATAGAATTTCGGCCGCGGCAGCCACATTTTGAAGGAGGCGAAATACTAGAAGGCCGTTCACTTAGATTTAGGTGCGCGGTAAAGAACAGCATCTGGTCTAAGTTTTCGGAGCCCTCCACTACGGCGTCCCTCATAATCATATCGGGATTTTGGGACGTAAAACCCAACAATTAAAATTCATCGACGGCTCTAATCCCCTCATTGTAAACAGGTTTCCAACTTCCGATGGCGGCCTCAATTTGATGACGTCTGAATAAAATTAACGAGCATGGTATACAAGAAACGACAGTCTGATCCTTGAAGTCACAGGAACGTCTATAAAGTACTGAGGGGATCATTTGAAAAACGCATGGTTGCCTCTGTGATGGCTGGCAGGCACAAAAATAGGAGCATGCCGGAGAGAAAAAAAACGCGACGAAGATGGGATTCGAACCCACGCGGGCAGAGCCCAATGGATTAGCAGTCCATCGCCTTAACCTCTCGGCCACCTCGTCAGACAGTGCAGTGCGTTTTGCAGCCGTGTGTTAACTCTGTGGTGGCTGGTATATGCACAGAATTAGGAACATGAAGACGATGAACATGTCGATGAACGATGAACATGTCGCAGATAAAAAAAAAAAGAAAACATGCGACGAAGATGGGATTCGAACCCACGCGGGCAGAGCCCAATGGATTAGCAGTCCATCGCCTTAACATCTCGGCCACCTCGTCAGACAGTGCAGTGCGTTTTGCAGCCGTGTGTTAACTCTGTGGTGGCTGGTATATGCACAGAATTAGGAACATGAAGACGATGAACATGTCGATGAACGATGAACATGTCGCAGATAAAAAAAAAAAAAGAAAAGAAAACATGCGACGAAGATGGGATTCGAACCCACGCGGGCAGAGCCCAATGGATTAGCAGTCCATCGCCTTAACCTCTCGGCCACCTCGTCAGACAGTGCAGTGCGCTTTTGCAGCTGTGTGTTAAGCGTGTCCCGAAATAACAAAAGAAAAAGCTGCTTCCGTTCCTGCGCTCAATCATGCGATGACTACTGAATGCACATGCTTCATCGGAAATGCAAGTGCTCCAGTTGCTGCGAAGTTATGGGAGAATAATGCCTTCGACAAGAATAATACCTCCTTGCAACTCCACACATATATTCCGATGCCGCCCACCAATGAAATAGCAGAACGTCTAGAGGACGAAAAAAAAAAAAGCAAAGAAAAAAAAAACGAGAAAATAAAAATACGGGCGATGCTTCGTACTTTCTAAGAATCTGAAGCCAAAAGCCTACTTGGACGTTCTGTTCATAAGCGTGCGCAGGGTTCCACTTCAGGGGGGGGGGGAGATTCGTCGCAGCCCCCCCCCCCCCCCCCTACCTATCACGTCAATGTATGGGGCTGGCTTTGCGCCCGCCCCACCCCCCCCCCTCTCGCCTCCTCTGCTCCCGCCCCCCCGTGCGCACGCCTATGGTTCTGTTCATAGGCGTGCGCACGAGGGGGGGCCAGAGGGGGCGGCCGCCCCCCCCCCTAGTCACTTAAGAACGTAGGAGGGGGGGGGGGCGCTGGGACGAACCTTCGCCCCCCCCTGAACGGTAACTCTGCGCACGCCTATGTCATCATTCTCGGCCTTTTTTAGTCGACTGCAGGACAAAGACCTCTCCCAACGATCTTCAGTTTACCTTATCCTGCGCGAGCTGATTTCATTTTATCCCTGCGAACTTCTTAATTTCGTCCGACTCTCTGCCTTCGCCGACTGCGTTTCGCATCCCATGGTAACCATTCTTTTGCTCTTACTGCCCACCGGTTGTCTGTTCTGTACATGCTGTACGACAAACATATGGCATATCAGAAGTTCTGACGACTGACGTCACCATACTACGTCACAACCTGTGACGTCATCTTAGGATGATTTTTTCGCATCACTCGTGTTGACGCCTCCGGCGCCGATGGTCGAATTTCGTGTTTGATGAGGCCTTAATAAAATTTGCAGCGGGGCCTCGTGAAGGGCGTTTCACGGAGGTTCTTAACCTATCTTCCAGTGTGGGTACGTGCCATATGCGGTGCGAGAAATCATCGTCACCGTGTAGGACCGACAAACTGGTTCGTGTCTGGCTACTCTGTCAGTCCGCGTAGAACATTTCTAGTGCTCTTGTTTAAGCCCTGGTGAAGGGAGCCGTCGCCACGGTGATTCCCGACTGGACGGCATGCTGGTGGCGTTGTTGGTCGTGTGTGCGCTTCGGCCCGTGCTCTCTTACTCGAAAGGGGCGCCTCTAAGCTCCTGCAAGGAGATGGTGCCCAGGCACAGGAAGGGACCCACCTACACGCACCACAACTTCCAGGCAAGAACACTTCACGGCCCTTTTCCGCTGTTGTGGCTGAATGGGCCTTTTCCTAGTCCGTACAGCACCTCCAGTGGAGAACGCTGAAATCAAAACTGGTGGCCCTTGGACTCCGAAATTGTCCGCCGAATGCCGGTAGGCAATCTCGGAGGACTTTGGGGGGGAAACATTTGCATGTTTGTGACACCAGGTATCGCTTGGTCCGCACCTGTCGTCGTGTTTTGGCCACCAGAAATCATGGCGCGTGCCTCCTCGAGGCTGGCGCGCATGCGCAGACTACCCACACAGCGTCCCTCATGCATTTGCCTAAGACGAATCGATTCTCCCCTTCCCCCCCTGGGAAAGCTTTCTGCGCCTAACGTGCCTCCGTAATCTGCCCACCTTTGACCGGGCGACGATTTCATGTGATGAGGTCATCATGTGACTTCATAGTCGTGACGTCATGATGACGTAATAGTTTTTCGATCTGTGGCGTCATGGTGACGTCATTTGGTGGCGCAATCACGTGATTTTTAACACCACTCGTGTTCACGCCGCCGAACGGTCAGTTTTCATGTTTGATGAGGCATTTAAGGCTTCCAACTTATACTGTTTTGAAAAGGGATACTAAAGTGAAACACGAAATTAGTTAAGAACTTGTTCCAGATTGCTATAAATTCGTCAATTCATTAATAGAACAAAATAAATATCAAAGCTATATTCCTGAATTTCGCGCCGAAACCGATCCACCAAATGTCATTGCGACGTCACTGATTTCAAAGTATTTCTTTTTCGTATTAATGGCCACACTGGCTTAATTAAATTTCCTGAAAATTGCTTAGTATTAGGTTTCTGGCTACCTTAGAACAAAGCGATACTTATTATTACCGATAAGTATATACCTTATCAGACGTCATCAATATCTATGACGTCACGCAAATTGATGCGGAAACCTCGATCGCCGCCGGCTGTATTTTTCTAAGACCAAAGCCTCATATGGCTCATTAGTAAATAAGCTGCAGTTTCGCCGCGAGGTCCAAGCAATGAATGCGATAGTAACAAATTGAAATGTTGCACGGCGTAAAGCCAGCAGCTAACTTCTTAAGCATCAGACATGATGTACCTCAAGAAATCGCTGGCGTAAGGAAACGCGGCTGCTGCAGCGAGCGCAGCAACCTTCGTACTGTCTATCGCTTCAGCGGAAACTGAGCGGTGAGAACACATTACATACGTATGAGTGGCCCGATAAAGGTATGGAATAAACGTATCGTGCAAAGGTATGAGTAAACGGTACAGGCATAAGCGGGCGCAGGGTTCCCCTTCAGGGGGGGGGGGCGAAGGTTCGTCGCAGCGCCCCCCCCTCCCTATTATGTCAGTGTATGGGACTGACTCTGCGCCCCCCCCTACAATGTATAGGGCTGACTTTGCGCCCCCCTCTTCTCGCCCCCTGCCCCCCCCCCCCCCCGTGCGCACGCCTATGGGTACAGGTTCGACAAAGTAACGGTGTGGGGCAGGCTTTGCTCCCCCCTGGGTGATTAGGGGGGGCGACCCCATCCCTTTCCCCCCGTGCGCACGCCTATGGCCACGATTGCTCATACGCGAGAGTAACGTAACAAGCACTGAGATCGGTCTAAGTGGTGCTGAACCATAGCTTCTGAAAACGCAAAAAGAAACAAAGAAAACTCTAACCACGGAAGAAGCTTGTCCCGTGTTCTTCCGTGCTTTCTTGCGCTTTCAGGAGCTGTAGAGTAACGAAAAAACTATATGTTAGCTGGTGGTTGACACCGGCGTCTTGGAAGGTCGGGTCACGGTCCGGCTACTTACGCTCAACCGTAGTGTCAAGTTCCGGGGCTTCCTCATCCGTGCCATGGCGATCAAGGGCAAAAACAAGGTCTACTTACGAGGGCTCTTTGAAAAGGACGCCAAGTTCCAGGACTCCTTGTACCTCGACTGCGACGGCCATGAAAAGGTGCGCTAATTTTCACGGGCGCGGATACAAGCTTCAAATCGTTATGCATTGACGCAATCGTTATCGTGTTCCGTATAAAGTACAAATCGATAACATCGCTTCGCCCATCCTATGTTCTTCGCGCTAGTAAATGCGCGCGAGCGTTGGGGTCGACCGCGACTGAAAGGGACCCTGAAACGGTTTTTTGAAGTTTTGTCAGCGTTTAGGCTAGAGCATCATCAAACCAATCGCACCACAAATTTAACGACACGCCGTGTACGAAGGCCGCTACGGACAATTATATCATACCCTCCTTCTCACCCCTGCCTTGCCTTCTCAACTCATGAGACACGCTGGCATCGCTGGCGATCGCAGAGCTCTCGTGAGCGCACTCGACGATTTGAGCTTCGCCCAGTCATGACCTCCGAGATTGCACGCCGACAGGTTGCGCGCAATCTCGGAGACCATAGCCCAGTGCGCCCGGCAGCACTCACGCCGTCTGGCAACAGGGACGAAAATCAGCGGAGTGGTTGATATCTGCTCCGACAGGTGCCGCCAACCTATCAGCCGATCCTTCTTACGCGCGTTCTACACCCAATCAGATCAGCAGCCAGGGTGACGTCGCACTTCCAGTGGATGTCGTACTGTGAATGGGCGGTTGAAAACGGGTTTGGCTGAGCCACAGTGATCTGCAGCGATTCGCAGCTTTAAAGAGTTGTAATAAATTACACAGTGTACGCAGAGAGCTTAAATTAGTCTGTAAATGACCCTTAGGACTTGGTCTACCGGCCCAATGTGTTTGTACAAAATCGTCAAAACCGTTTCAGGGTCCCTTGAAGCAGAGATGAAAAGACCCGGCCATCTCCGCCGCATGGAGTGCGCAGGCGGCAACATCGCCCCGCGTGCGAGTCCTGCCATCGATGGCTCCTCCAGCAGAGAGGAAACGCCCCTCCCGTTTTTCGTCGGGCGAAGGAGCATGAAGGGGCTTGAAGGGCCGGGTGAGGGGAGGGCGGCGTCGCTTGAGCAGTGAACTGCGAACTTTTATTATTATGTATGTGAACTTTTATTATTATGTAAGTATGTGGTCGCGAGAGCTGGCCGCGTGCGCTATCTCGACAGACATCAGTAGACGGCTCGCGTATACGTCCTGTGCTCTCACAGTTTCCTTTGCGTTCACATGACAGACAGCAAGTGAACCGCTTCGCTTCCTGGAGCGCCCGTATTCGCTTAAGCCAGCGTTTTGTAGAGTTACGCGAGATCGGATCCAAAAGAGTTCGCTGTACAGTGGTCAACACACATGCCTATAACGACGGAGCGTCGCGCTCGCAACAGCTCGAGCGACATCTACAGTTCAATTGGGCCACATTTCAGCATGCGCGGCGCCAATGATGTGCCTATACCTTGCAGTTTCCGTCATTTATCGCCGCAGCCGTGATAACTGCTTTGGCCGTCAGAAGCGCTGTCATCTGTATAGTGCTGAAAAAATAAAGAGTGCAATCGCCCGGATCGGCGCATTTTATATACGGTGGTCATAATTTCATTTCGTGGTATCGTATTATGTCGAGAACGGTGTGCTTCGTTTTCTTTTTTTTCGTTTTTTTTTTAATTAATATGTTTTTTTTTTTTTTGGATGCTATACCGTTCAGAGCGCTTTCGCCGGCCAAAGCGGTTGTTGCATTCGCCGTGATTAACAAGGATAAAAAATGCAAGGCAGGCGTGTCGTTGGCGCTGCGCATGCTCAGATGTAGCGTATTTACGACTGCAGATGTCGCTCACGCAGTTCCGAGCACGACGCTCCGTCGTTCTAGACATGAGAGTTGACCACTGTACTTCGTATAACATTCCAATTTGTTGCTATCGCATTGATTGCTTCGCACCTTCGGCGACACCGTGATTTTTTTCTTCTCTTTGTCGTTTCTGTAGAACGCCGTATCCCACGGAGACAACAAGGGCAAGACAGAGGTCGTGGTTCACTGGAGGCCGGATCCAATGCCAAAGAACCTCGTCCAGGTCATGTTTAGGTAAGGCTTACAAACGTTATCATACCCCAACCCGCCCGCACTTTTCAAAATCGACCCTGACAAGTACATCTCACCAACATCCATGCTACGCAACACTAAACTAAGTGCTGTCTATCGCTTAGCATGGGAGCGCCAAAGCAATACATGCTAAACAGGTGTCTTCAATGATTTCAGTAGAGATAGATGGGCGCCTGAAACGCTGGGTTGAGGAGGCCCTGATGGCCTGCGCAAGGACCGGGGCCTAAGCAATCGGGGTCCCGGACTACGGACTTCACCCATTCATCAACAGAATATAATAAAGTTTTGCAACTAATCATTCCCATTGAGGAGCGAGTGTTTACACTGACATTGAAAGAAATAGAGGATTCGTTGGTTTTTTGTATGTCTGTGCGTGCGTTTTTCATGTGCGCGAGTACATTCACGTGTAAAAAAAGTAAAGAATTGTATGTGCACGCAAAGAGACCCTCTTGGTTGTTCTTTTTTTAGTTTAATGAAGCTTTGTGTATATCTTTTTCGATGCTCGCGAGCAGGGCGACGGTGGTGCAGACTCACGACATCTTCTTCCTGAATGTGGACAGCAGAACGTTCCTGCTCGGCGCCGCCGAGTCTGCCTTGTTCAGGCGTCGATTAACCTTCGTCGACCTCCACCGAGCCGCATGTGCAGCGGTCTTGCTTTTCTACTTCTCGTGGGTGACCTGAAAGGGCGTCATGTACTGTCTAACCGCCATCAAATCCCATGGGTGGCCCAAAATAATTTGGTGTCCTCCACTACAGCGTCCCTCATAATCAGCTCGTGGCCAACACAAGATTTTAATTTTGTTTAGTTTAAACGTTCCACTCGTCAGTGAGTGCAACTATTTCTTTAAAAAAAGGATAATCACCCTGCCGCGGTGGTCTAGTGGGGATGGTGCTCAAGTGCTGACCCGAAGTCCGCGGGATTGGATCCCGGCCCCGGCGGCCGCATTTTCGATAGAGGCTAAAATGCTAGAGGCCCGTGTACTTAGATTTAGGTGCACGTTAAAGAATCCCAAGGTGGTCAAAATTTTCGGAGCCCTCCACCACGGCGTCCCTCATAATCATATCGTGGATTTGGGACGTTAAACCCCAACACATATTAATTATTAATTAAAAAAAGAAGGCGGAAGCGTAGAATCGCACCAGGCGTTAAAACATGGGGATCGCGCAACAAGTGCTTGGTTTAAAGGCCCACCAATTACAAAGAAAACAGGCATGATCAATCATCATCATCATCAGTAACAGCGTCAACAACGTAGGCAGTTGCGCGTTTTGCCTTACCAGTGCGTTGCGGGCACTTCGCCAATAGCAAGCGGAAGAACTACGTCGTAGTCCAACTGTACTTTCAGTAGGCATTCTGGATAGTTCAGAACGGCCAATTTACACGCGCACAGACGTTCCTTTTCTTCCGGCACGGTTGAGGCGTCGACTGATGAGCGAAGCCAGGCTAGCGGTTGAAAAGGCGATGCGAATGGGACCCGATTACGCTATCGCGTTCTACTCTTGACGACGAAGCTCAAGCGTCCTCCGAGTTTTTTTTTTAAATTTTTATTTATTGTATGATGATACCATCAAGGCCCGAGGGCATTACAGTTAATATTATCTGGGGTTTTACGTGCCAGGGCCACGATATGATTATGAGATACGCCGTAGTGGAGCGCTCCGGAAATTTTGACCACCTGGGGTTCATTAACGTGCACTGACATCGCACAGTACACAAGCCTCTGCCATTTCGTCTCCATCGAAATGAGACCGCCACGACAGGAATCGAACCCGCGACTTTCGGGTCAGCAGCCGAACACCATAACCACTGCTCTACCGCAGCGTGCTAGCGCTTAATATTTTAGTGTTGACAAGGTTCGAGCCTAAAAATTTTGTGCTTATGAAACTTTTTTTCGATGCGAAGCATCTTATGAACGAGGCCTGTCCCTCCGTCCCCCCCATTGTCCGCCGTAGCCACGCTAGTGCGATGACGATGACGCTGCCGTCAAGGCACAGCACATGCAAGGTAACCATTATACGCCATGACGATGACGCTGATGACGATGAAGAATAAGCGCGTTCCAGACCACACATTCTCTTTCTGCCATCACGGTACAACACATGGAATGTACCCACTATACGTCATAACGATGACGATGACGCTGATGACAATGAAGAATAAGCGTGTTCCAGACCACACATTCTCTTTCTGCCGTGGATAAAAACGATCGTGAACGCGCTCTCGCCCGCGAAAGGCGAAGTAACGCCGACAACAAGCTGCTACTCCGGAGCGAGAGCGCGGCATGCGGCGGAGCTACGCAGACAGCAAGCTACCCCAGAGGCGAGAGCTCGGGAAGCAGCGGCAAAATGGCAACGCCGACAACAAGCTGCTACCCCGCAGTTGAGGACGCGGGAAGCGGCGGCTCAACGGCAAAAACACACTGTATATACTGTACACACGCGTTGTCACTCATTTACATGCGCGAGTGGGCAATGTACGGGTGATTTACGGTAAGAACGACCCACAGAGCTTCGCCCACTCGTCATGATTCACTTCGTGGAAATGAGAGATTTTTCCTACATTTACCAGATCCCAATGCAGTTTGTTTCCATTAAAAGATGGCATTTAATGTCGACCGACAGCATCTGGAAGACTCGATTTATGTCGAGGGCATGACATAGGGGAAGTGTATCGTAAGTAAGACTTGTTGCTGGGCTACTTGCTTGACACCTAAGGGATACATATTAACGCAACCTAGGAAACAAAGACTTCAGAAAGAAGTAGGACGAAGCAGAAAGGTCGGGCTTATCACAGTGAGAGGCACGAGTTGTAGATACTTCTGTTTGTCTTTTCGAAAATGAGATGCAGCTTTTTGATATGCCATTGTGATTGCATTTTCCCGATACTGACGCACGCATGTGCAAATTGTGTTCCCCTGATTTCGCCGTTCGAATAAAGAGTTGAACTTTAGCGCCCGACCTTTCTGCTTCTTCCTACTTCTTTTTAAAGTCTGTTTCCCAGTTTGATCGTATGTGCATCCCTTTTATGTATATGTGGGGTTACAACTTCTACAAATTCGACTTTTCTGTTTATTTGTAATGACGAATTTGCACTGTCTGACAAGGGGTGGGTGGTGGGAACTTCCAAGATACCACTACCTTATTTTTTTTTTTTTGCCGGAGACAAAATCGGGGCGACTCTTACATGTTTTTCCTTAGCGCGCATTTAAGAGGAAGACATGACAATGTCTTTTTTTGTTGAAAAACAGAGAAAAAAAACAACACGTTTCGATAGAACTTCCATTTTAGACACAGTTTGCGAAACTTCATGCGCACCACAGTTTGGCACGGAATGAAACGGTGCATTAATAGTGCATCACAGTGTGATGCAACGTAAGACTGGTCTGACAGGCGACTAGTTCACCATATTCCGAGCCGACCTGTGGTCGTATCGGGGCAGCGCGCGGTAACAACGCGTCCCCCCGCTTAAAGGCAGTTTTTTTTTGTTCTTTTACAATAATCGGTGACTAACCTTTAAACAGATACGAGACCTGTTATGGCACGCTGGTTCACGTCTAACAGTGCGCTCTTCAGGCTCTTATCGCATTTTCTTTTTCAGTTAGATCTAACCTCTGCTCAAGCTTGCGACCAACTTTGACCGTCCTCAGGCGAGGAGTGCAGGCGAACTCGCGAGAGTACTTTCGGCGCAAAAAGAAAAAAAAATCCCATCAACAAATGCTGATAACGGCATCCTCTGGGAATACATGTCACACGAAACGAACAGAGAGCCGTGAAAGAATGCACATGCCGGCGGAAACGATGGCTGCTGCTATAGGCTAAGCTCGGCCGCACCGATACGGGCGTCTCGGACAAGGCCGTGCCCACGTTCAGATCGACCACATTGTTTCACCGAGTAACGCACTCGCTCCCCCTCCCCTCCCCCTCCCGCAATTCCATCCCTTTACCTCGCGTTTAAAGCGCAATCGCTTTGACAAAACACAACCCGGTTCGCCACAATAGTCAGTTTACCCCTGTGCGCACGGGAGCAGAGACCGGAGATGAACGCCGTGCGGACTGGCAGCGTGCTGATAGCCACAATATTCGTCGTCGGCATCGCGGCGAAGGTGGGACCGTACAAGGAGCGCGTCTTCAGAACAAAGGTAGGAACACACGTCATCGAGTTTGTTTAGTGACCAGCGTAGAAACTTGGGCAAAGTGGCACAACATACGTTTAAGGCAGCGCAATAAGAATAAGTGCTCAGTATAGCAGAGGGAGGCCGAGCGCTACCTAGCACGTGAAGTTCATTCATTGCAACAGCGCCGCTAAAACAAAAAGCGTAAATGGGGGGGGACAGCTAAGAAGCAAGATAAAATTGCAGTTTTTAGCAAGACTACTTGCGACCCTTCTGCAGACAGAGGTTTTCAACATATTCCACGTTTTCAGCTCAAAGTTATGTAGTCTAGTAGTACTCGCTGTTGGGCTAGTTGGAGCATATCTGGATTCAATAGTCAATTACGCCCGTCCTGTCTATGTGTTTCTTTGTACGTGCGGTCGTAAATTTGGCGCGTAATTGACTATTGAATTCAGTTATGTAGTCCTTGGTTGCATAACTGGTAGCGGCTAGCCAACAAAACATAAATATGAGCAATGTATCTGAAAGGTCTAAACATCAAGAAAACTTGCAGCTTGAACATTAGGGTCATTTAACAAAACTTTTATCGGTTCATGGGAACTTGTAATTGCACGAATTGAATAAGGCTGAATTAATGTGTTTACGCGAAGTCAAACACGTTCATGTGCTGTTTGAAATCTACGCAGCACTGTATGCTACGTAGATTACAGCCGGGACCTTGGAGGGGGGGCATAAAACAAACAACAACCAAGATTGCAAATAAGTTCTGCGGAAACCCGCAAGGTGGTGGAAGGGTTAATAAAGGGAAAATAGACAACCACCACCCGTATGGATTTCCTTGTGGCTTTGTGCTACAAATGGGTGGTTGTCTATTTTCCCTTTATTAACAACCAAGATAAATTCAAACATAGAAAAAAATGGTTCAGCAATAGGGCGCAATTGTAATAAATAATTACAGCTGAAAGGTCAGCGCAACACAGTAAAACAATCCGCCAAGTGCATTGATGCACAGTACGATGTTAAGTATATCTTGGTTCTCAATAATGCTCGAAAATGAAACAGATTACCAAGTGATGCACTGAACAGAATTTCAAATCATGAATTCACGAGACTGTTCCAATATGCGATTTAGTTGTACACCGCATTAGCGTAAATACGGACATAAGCTTACGCACCTTTACATCTGCGCTCAGTTTGCAAATTATATTATTGCAAGTACCCTCCCCGCCTTTCTTCTGTAACACTTACTTCAAAGTCTCTAAGTTACTTCCACAAACAAACAAACAAACAAACAAACAAACAAACAAACAAACAAACAAACAAACAAACAAACAAACAAACAAACAAACAAACAAACAAACAAACAAACAAACAAACAAACAAACAAACAAACAAACAAACAAACAAACAAACAAACAAACAAACAAACAAACAAACAAACAAACAAACAAACAAACAAACAAACAAACAAACAAACAAACAAACAAACAAACAAACAAACAAACAAACAAACAAACAAACAAACAAACAAACAAACAAACAAACAAACAAACAAACAAATCAATCAATCAATTGATCGATGAATCAATCAGTCAATCAATTAATCATTCAATCAATCAAGCAAGCATGCAGGTAAACAGACAGATAATGGAACAAACAAACACCACTTATGTTTGCACGCATTCGTTCTTCGTTTCGCAATTTTGTGATTGCTAAAACACGGAGAACAAAGAAAAAAAAGAATCACATGCGCTTTCGCAACGCCCGTATCTTCTATTGTGTTGTAGTACACATATTTTCTTGTTATTTAGGTTGACCATTTCGGCTTCCATAACAACGAGACATTCGAGATGCGCTACGCCGTCGCCGATCAGTTCTGGGACAGCAAGAGTGGGCCAATATTCTTCTATGCTGGGAACGAGTTCTTCATGGAAAGCTTCATGGAAAACACGGTAATATACAGAAATAAAACTTCAAAACGCCCGGGTTCATAACCGACCAGCGTTGAGCGTGAAAAATTTTCGACAAAGATGGACAGGCGCTAACTTTCAATAGAAACTTATTTTAAGGCAAGAATAAAACCTGACCGAAGGATACTGTAACGCAAGGCACGGTATGCGTAATTACGACTGGTCCAGTTGTAATTAAGTTTCGTTGTGAAAATACCAGCTGATATACAAGGTGCGCCAGCTAACTATAGCCAGTTAAAAATATGTTGACGCACATAATGACGACGCGACCAAATGCATGTTGCTGACTATTACATGGTTTAAGTCACACTATTATTTGGGTTCTGCTTAATTGCTTGATTAGGCATGTTAAATTAACTAACTTTTGAAGCAACGAAACTAGGCGAGAAATTCCAGTGAGAAAGTTGTAGATTGGTTTGCAAAACATCCGATTAGACAGTTTCTAATTTTCCATCGATTAAGTATTAGTCTTTTTTTTTTTTGCTTAGTACAGATGCCCGCGAAATAAATAAAAAAATACCACGTGCACATGCCCACTTGTGCAACTATGCGCGCGTGATTCGAGTGCTCCCCAGCGTTCCGCGTACAAACAATATGCTTCCATCGCAGCGGTTTCATGACAGCGATAAGCAGACGCAGCCTTTATCGCTTGTGTTGCCACTTGCAAAACTTGCGACACCACGCATCCACCACCATGGTCCGTTGCCCTGACGCGGCAACACACCCGGCCAAATCATATGGTCGTTTGCACGCGCGGAACGTTAGGGAGCCGTTGAAACATCGGGTTCCCCCCCGTAACATTGACAAAATGAACAGTTGTTTTAAGAAGGCGAATCTACGTTCCGCCTTATAATCTTGCGGACAACCAAAGTTGACTCTACCGCATTCAAGCCTTACATCAGGGCCCGTGGGAGGGGTGCCCCAGGGGCACGGCCCCTCCTTGAAATTCTGATGGAGGGAGATGTTTTACCCAACATAAGTAATGAAAACAGGCGTTTTTCTACGGGCCTTCTATATATATATATATATATATATATATATATATATATATATATATTTCACGGCGCAACTATATATATAGTTGCGCAGTATATACAGGTACATAGCGATTAATCAGCCCCCTAGATTAAGTACTTGATCAAGTACCTATACTCAAGTAAGCCCAAGTCAATCTGTTTTAGCATCCTAAATAAGTCAATAAATAAAGCAATTTTCTCCGATACCTACAATATTACGATAACATCTTCGTTGTTTTCGCCCCAACAGGGCCTCATGTGGGAATGGGCGCCCGAGATGAAAGCGCTGATCATATTTACTGAACACCGGTTTTACGGCAAGTCCATGCCCTTCGGACAGGAATCACTAAAGGTAGGTTACCCGCGCGTGTAGGCTATTGGTTATTAAGGCAAAAGCCTCCTATCTCTCATGCAAACGTGACCTTGAACGAAAAGCTTGTGTGTCGTACAAAAGGTCACGTGACCATCTGTTAGTCCAGAGGATCGAGGCGCGCGAGCTGCGCGTTCACTTCATCATTCCGGCACTCGCGTTGTTAAAAAAAATAAAACAAAAAAAATGCCCCCCACCTCTCCCCGAAGGGAATCGTGAGGAAATGCGAATGCATTTCGCGCGCGCTTCACTCCATTTATATACGGTGGTTGTGGTTCGAAGGAAAAAGGCGCCTAAATTTCTGCAGCTTATTGTGAGGGCTTATTGGGTGGGAGGGCGCATCTATTTTTATACTTACAACCTTGTGGCAACCGAAGTTATTCTTCAGCATATAAGCCATATATATATATATATATATATATACGTGCGAGCGAGCGGAGCGGCGAAGCACTGCACCTACCCTCTCCTACACTCTCCACACGCGGGAGCTCCGCCGAGCTCCCGCGATGCAACACCCTCACACACCAGAGCGCGCTCCTCCTCCACTCACTCTCCGCTACTCCGCCCGCACCACCTGCTCCGGTTGCTAGAGGCGAGGATAAGCGCGCGCCCGCAGCTATTGCTATGGGAGAGGGAGTGAGAGCAGAGATGCGGACACCGACGCCTGACATAGCCCGACTAAGAAATGCATTCGCATTTAAAATTTGAGAGGGTCACTTATGCGTTCACCTAATTATGACTCAAAGGCGACACAGGTCATCCTCATGCTACTTCTCTTCTCAGTCGAATGGTATTGATCCCCACCGCCACCGAAAACTTTCCGCACCTAGCGTAGTTATGCACTGCCTCCGGGATCGGAAGCATTGCAAGCTTTCTGCAGCTCACGCGCTCCGATATCGGCCCAATTATGACCAATAAAGTGACACCATGTGATGACGTCATAATGTGACGTCCCGAATTTCGGTGATCTGTGACGTAATGATTGGGTGTTGTCCGTGATGTGACGTAATGATGGATGTTTGTAAACAGGGGTAGGTCTGTCGGCATACTGAGGCGCTTGTAGCGACGTCGCGGCGCGTAGGCTCCGCCCAGCCCAAAGCTCGCCACCGCCCTCTATGATCACGTGACAACTGGCACAGCGGTTAGCAGCTGATGTGCCAGTTGTCACGTGATCATCTGCTGTGCCAGTTGTCACGTGATCATAGAGGGCGGTGGCGAGCTTTGGGCTGGGCGGAGCCTATGCGCCGCGACGTCGCTACAAGCGCCTCAGTATGCCGACGGCGCCTACCCCTGTTTACAAACATTGAATAGGTCTATATGTACACATACGAAGCGCCAGCGGGAAGGGAAAGAAAGAAAGAAAGAAAGAAAGAAAGAAAGAAAGAAAGAAAGAAAGAAAGAAAGAAAGAAAGAAAGAAAGAAAGAAAGAAAGAAAGAAAGAAAGAAAGAAAGAAAGAAAGTAGAGCACAAAACAATGGGCGCGAAAGGCACAAGGTGATATCGCCATGGTCTTCATCACCTTCTAAAAGGCCTTCGTGAATCCTTGGTCAATGCAAGCGATGGTATGCTAACACAGTTCCACTATCACACGAGCAATCTCAACCGCCTCGATTATCTCCCTGACGCACTATTCACGGCCGCTTGGTCTCACAGATAAAGCGGGTGCACCGAATCGTCGCGATAAGCGCGAAGAGTGCAACAGCATCACTAAGGGTTTCGCTACAAAATTCAAATCCAATAACTTTTCAGACAACTTACTCACCTATGATCGAAATGGTTGACATCGCCGAGTGCAACGGCTGCGCTGTCGAGGAAAACATTGAGCACCTATTGTTATACTGCCCGTCTTATGTATACGAGTGGCTTCCCCTCTGTACTGCTCTAAATCACCTGGACGGAAACACTTTCACCATCGAGATATTGAGGTCATGGGACGTCGCGTCACAGGTTACGTAAGTGCTGCTGCAATTTCTTAAAGGATACTGGACTGATTTACCGTCTATGATGCCGAGCGCAAAATGCTATGAAAGAGGACACGCCAAAGCGTTTGTGGCATGTCCTTGGCAAAAGTTTCGCGCTACCTACAATGATAAGTTGTGTAAGACTTAGCCTACATGTTGTCGTGAGGAAAATGTTTGGATATGTGCGACGCAATATACATTACTTGGAAAATATTATTTTATTTATTTATTTATTTATTTATTTATTTATTTATTTATTTGTTTAGCTATAAAATACAGTATAACGATTAAATATAGCTATTTTGTACAAGCCCGAAAAAACGAACGGCTTGCCCACATGAATCTACTGCATGCGCCCCGACCAGATTAAGAGAGTGAGCAGCACAAGGGATGAAATTTGCTTGCGGATTGATTTTCTTCAAATGAGCCTGCATGCCAGAGTATTTTCCAGCCATATTGCTCGCGTTGTCGTATGACTGGCCACGACAGTCTTGGAAGTTAACTTCAAGATTTTCTGCAGACTGCAGAACTGTGAGCTGACTTCAAGATTATGCACGTTATGTAACGAACAACCTCTTAGAAGCATGTATATTGATTATTGAAATAGATAATCTGTTTCTCTCAGGGGAAACCAGCAGGAGGGTTAAACTTTTTCGAACAAAACAACGAAGTCGGCCATTTTTTCTGGCCCTTGGGGGGCCCCCCTAAAACCGGAGGGCCCGGTTCATTTGAACCCTTTGAACCCTGGATAATCTGCCCCTGCCTGCACGTCGCACCAATGCAAGGAATAACGGGCTTAGCGTGTTTGCGCGTTTGCGCGTTTGCGTACACAATGGTGCTATGGGCGGTGGCCGTTCGTTGTCACGGTGAATGTTCTCACAGGAACACGGTGGTTGCTTTCGGTACTTAATGGTTTATATGCAACAGATGGCACTGATCGTCCCCCCCCCCCCCCCCGCAACTTTCTTGCTCTGTCCTGCTCACACAATTAGTGTATTCGTTCTCCCCGTCTTTGCTAATCGGCAGCTTGCCATAGCTTCACGTACCCATCTACCTCGCCTATATCGTCCGAGCATGGGAGGCTCCATGCCCGGGACTGCCCTCGCGGACTTCTCAGACGCGCAAGGCGTGTGTTAGTGGCAAATAAAACGTTGCGGCAGCTTTTAGATGCCGCTACGTTACAACTTTAGATGTTGAAAGACTGGTAGCCTACATCTTTTCCTCGATTTTACGAACTTCCGGATTTAACGAAATAAATCGAGCGCAGTCAATTGCGCTTCGTTAAGTAGAATTTAAACTGTACAAGGATAAAGCGAATACGAGCATACTGATGCATTAATGCAGGGGCTTCCATATCTGGGCTACCTGTCAGCAGAGCAAGCTCTCGCCGACTACGCCGATTTTCTCATCCACATCAAGGGCACGCTCCCAGGCGCAGCAAACAGCCCTATCGTGGCATTCGGTGGCTCGTACGGGGGAATGCTCGCCGCTTGGATGCGAATGAAATACCCGCACCTTGTAACGGCGTAAGTACGGCTCACTCTATGTCAACTTCACCCATGCTACTTTTAAGTGCGGAGAACTTTAGGGGGCCGGGCTTTCGTATGCTGTGTTCGTATGCTGTCGTCGTTGCTTGGCGTAACGTAGACAAAATCACATATAGTATCGCAAGGGATCCTCGCCGACCTCCTCTGAAATAGCGCAACCAGTCTTCGTACTGGTCCCCTCCATCTTTTTGTTTTCTGTTCTGGGAGAAATAAAGATACCACCACCACCATAGCCATCTGCAACGCGCGCTCGCGCCAAAGAGAAGTCATCTTCCTCTTGTTCTTCGAGCGCCTTGATGATGATATTAACGCAGGCTTCTATTTCGCACGATAAAGTACTAAAAACAAATGAATTATGGGATTTTGCGAACGAAAAAAACCACGATAAATTGACGTAGCACGCAGTATTGGGGCACTCCGACCTAATTTTTACAACTTGTGGTTCGTTAATGTGCACCGAAAGTTCGTACATGGGTGTTTTCTTTCATGCAATCCCCACTTGAAATGCGGCTGCCGCTTCGTTAATCGAACCCACGTCCTCGAACGTGATAACCAGACACCACCGTGGTAGCTGTTATCACGGCGATGCGATAAAAACGAAGATAAAAAAAAACAAAAAAAAAGAAAACAAGAGGAGCACTAGCGCGTAAGCTGCATGCCTTTACGATGCGTTAAGGATGCAGCTTACGCGTTAGTGCTTCTCGTTTGTTTCTTTTTATCTTCATTTTTATCATATTGCAGGAACTCGGTTTCACTGGATCTCATTGTTTTATTCACATAAAGACAGGCCGCGGTTTGTTGTTGAGAGTCGTTCTGCACTTCCAAGACCTCTGAGTCACGGCTCCTACATTTGGCCTTATTACCTCTTGCAGTGCGCTTTCTAGCAGCGCGCCTCTGCTCATGTTTCCGGGACTGTCACCGTGCTCCGCTTTCGATCGAGCCATCACGTACGCCTACGACCAAGGAGGACCGATCTGCACCGAGGCAGTCCGAAAGTCGTGGGCCATCATTGAATCTAAATTCACTTCAGGTTAGTTCGCCGTTTCGCAGTGCACCCGTGACCAAAAAGAAAACAACCAAAAGTGCATTCGCGACTCCGAAGTGGCTCAATACTGTTAATAACATATAACAATATTTTTGTACCGGTTATCTATAGGTTTGGTGATCTGAACCAATATTACTGGAAAACTTTCACCTTGCTCGTAGGCGAAAGTAAGTTGTATAGGTGTAGGTACACGAACACAAGTGGACAGAAACAGATAGCACAAACGCCTAAGATTAACTCAAAGGGAGCAATGTGGAGGAGGTGAAGGGTCTCCCCATGTGCGTTTAGCTCACTGGTGGCGCTGCCATTTCTGAGCATGCGTACATAAATTTTGCATCTACCTTCTTTTACGTCACACTGCGACCTTTCCGTTGATAGTCGGCGTTTTTGCTGCCTGTTTCACTTGTATTGCGTATGTCTTCACGCCTATACTTCCTTCTGCCATGAATCTCTGCCAATTACCGCAGTTCAACCTTCTCTCATTCAAAGCATACTTCGCTCATATTGGCTGTGGAGGTAACATATATTGAGTAGTTCTTGCTTGAAAGCAGATTAGGCGTCTCTCTCAAACTGCTAATGGAGCGCAAACTTCTCACGAATAAATGAGAACACGTTACTCGATTTTATAGATAGCAATGTTTTCTCCTTATAGAAGAATCGGTCAATGCTTTGCGCAACAAGTTCAAGCTGTGTCAAGAGCTTCGCTCCAGCGACTACGTCAGGCTACGAGATTGGCTGCACGACGTCTACATGGTGCTGGCCATGCTGAACTACGTAGACGCTTCGACCCTTCTGACCCCTCTTCCTGCCCATCCTGTCAGGGTAATTGCGATTACCACTAACTTCCGCGTATGGCTTGATTTAGGTTTGGTATCGAGTGACTCGAGCATCGGTGTATAAATTGCATTAACCGGAGACTGCAAGATATCTGTCGCAAAGCGACAAGCCTTGCGACACAGCAGATTTTACGTTGGTTATATATTGTTCCAACAGACAGACGCTTGAAAGAATATCAGTTTGGCAGTTCCCTTAATGGATTTCGAAAAAAAAGCATCTCATAGATTGAGAAGCTGGAAATTAAAAACAGTCGAGAGATTCGTTCTTTCGGCATTTCCCCTCAGCCTCCCGGATTGTGAAGTTTATGACTTCAGGAAGACACTCATAAGACAGTGAAATCGTTACGATGACCGCTGCTCCCTGAAATGGGCTAATTCTTAAAATTTCATTTTTGCCCCGCAGTGTATTTGACTGGAATTAGCCGTACCAGAAGAAACTGTTACTGCTCACCGCATTTTTTTCCGTTAATGCGAGAATATATTTTCCAGGCGCTGAAAATTGAAGTGAACGTCGCTTTTCGTTTATTCGCTGTACAGCACTACACTATCGGTTTAGGCCCCTGTATGAAGTGTGTTTCACATTATGTTGGCACCTTTTATAGACCTTGTTGAGCTGCATCCCTCTACAAGAATGTCATGACAGCGCTGTAGGTATCTGCACATAAATAAATTGATGACGTCACAATCTAACCTCACTGTTTCATTACTTGCAGTTCTTAATGGTTCTGTGCTTACGTTCATGACCGCGCACGCATATATAAAACTTGCTCGGGCTATTTTCGTGCAGATTGTTATCATCCTCCATTCCACTCAAAGTACGCTGTGTACTAAGATCCTGTTTTGTGATTCTAACTTAGGCCTAATTCGTCTTATATATTCCTATTCATCTGACAGCATAGGCTCGCCAAACGGATACCTTTGCGTTAATATCCCCGTGTTTTCTTTTTTAGGGGCGAAGCTCCTTAGGGCATGAGTTAGTCCCGCGTTGTGCGTCGTAGCCACCGTATAGTGGAATGTACCCACTACACGCGATAACGATGACGCTGACTTTCTGCCATGGATGAAAACGATCGTGAACGCGCTCTCGCCCTCGAAAGGCAAAACGGCA
The DNA here is from genome assembly GCA_030522465.1 of Rhipicephalus appendiculatus. Taxonomy (NCBI): domain Eukaryota; kingdom Metazoa; phylum Arthropoda; class Arachnida; order Ixodida; family Ixodidae; genus Rhipicephalus; species Rhipicephalus appendiculatus. The sequence goes on from JALIZH010015002.1 coordinate 356,496, forward strand.
ACGCCGACAACAAACGTTCCCCTGAGCTTAACGTCATATATGACGAAAACAAAATCAGGGGAACCCCCTCCTTGTGGTCCGTAGAGCTCTTGAACAACATCATCATCTACCCCATATGTAAATAATAAAACATGGTGTATATACTTTATCAACATGTAAATAATGAAACATTGTGTATATACTGTATGTATAATCACACCACACCCCCCGCGTTTGTGTGTCAGGTCTTTGTATGATGATCGAGTGGGCAAAATTTACGGAGGATTGACGGTTTACCAGATTACCTCCGGAGCTTCGCCCACTCATCATCATTCACTTCGTGGATATGGCGTGATTTTTTTTCTCCTTGGCTATTGTAATAATGTATAAACTTTCCTTATCTTCGTCAGGAAGCGTGCAAGTTCTTTCAGAGAGGCTTCGCTAGCGACGACGCCATCGTGGATGCCGTCGCCCAGATGGTCAACCTGTACTTCAATGGCACGGGGACACGTAGCTGCAACGACCTGGACATCTTTGACCTGTACCAGACGTCCTGGAGATTCCAGGTAGCGTGACTTCTACGACAGGCTAGACATAATTTGAAATATAAGGACAATATATTCCACCCGATACTCGTTTATGGGAACATATTACATGTCAATTAGTTACGAGCCCTTTTTTTCAGTTATGCAAGTTGTTTCAATGTGTTCCGATGAATTTTTTTTAACAGCGAATCTGTTTAAGCTGGAGGTAAAACGTATGACCAGAAAAAAAAAACTATCTTCATCCTAAACGGGTATCTGCCACAGAAACGGGGTGAATTGCACTACTCCCCATTGGTCTACTAAAAATGGAGGCAACAGTTACCCCACAAAATGGCTATCGTCACGGGCATGTACCACAGAAATTGGCCAAATCCCACTTCTCACCACTGGTCCAATAAAATCAAGAAGGCAACAGTTAGCCCAAGAAATGGTCGCGAAGCGACGGCAGCGAGCCGACAACCCCGAGTACGTATACAACGAATACTGCGGAACGGTAAAGGCAACGGTGGCTGCGAGAAGCGATGGAAGCCCTACGCCAATGATGACGTGCCCGTAGATCAGGGGTCTCAAACACGCGGCCCGCGGGCCGCATGCGGCCCGCGAACTTCTCGCTTGCGGCCCGCGGCCCGCGCATGGCTATGTTCGTCCCACACATATATTTCATAAGCATGTGCCTGAGCTACACTGGCATCCACTGGTCTAAAACATTGTTTTCGTGTGGCAGCCCATGTGGTCACCATGTCTTGAAACATAACCGTGAAACAAGAACATTATTTCAGAATCGGCGTCGAGATTTTACTCATTTTGAGGGACCGTATCGACATGTTGTTGGATGGAATCCTGGCCCCAAATCTTCTTCAGACATGACCCGTACATGAGATATGTTAAAGGTTTTCTTTTCAATGGTGACGTTTGCTGACAATGTGTACGAACTCGTACTAACCCCCCCCCTCCCCCAATTGCTTTTACCTTCTTCCCTGACCCGGCCCTTGAGGTACTAAATTGTGTGTCTGCGGCCCGCTGCCTGAGATGAGTTTGAGACCCCTGCCGTAGATCTGTGAGAGGTACGAACGCTTGGTTTCAGCGCGAGTTTCTGTCTCTGGAGTTTGGACATCCGTGTCGTGTCTGTGACGATCTATGGCTTAACTCGAACCTCTCCTGCGCCGAGAATCAACCTAGACACAACCTACCATCACCTAGCTGAGGCCTAGAAACAACCAGACTAGTCTTCAGAATCGCCTGTTGTCGCCGTTTCCAGCCTTGAGCGACTTAGTGCAAGCTTCGCGATATATATATTTTTTATTTATAACGAAAATGCGTTGCATTGTTGTTGGGTACGCTGTATCGCTGTTTTTTTTTATTTTCTTGCTGTTTCTTTATCGTGTTCATAAGGCTTTTTTGTCTCATTGCTGTACAAGCTCGTTTTTGATTATTTTTATGTGCACAGCAGTTTGCTGTAAACTCGCCAAAGTGTACTTCTGGTGGCCCAGAGCTAGTCAAGCTGCTTCTCAGCATTTTCTCCCGGGCTCCCTCATCTTCAGATGTAAATTAAATGTATTATTATTATTATTATTATTATTATTATTATTATTATTATTATTATTATTATTATTATTATTATTGTTATTATTATTATTGCGATAGCAATTATATGGACAGTCTCGACGGGTTTTTGCCGTCGCCGCCGCCGTCGCCGTCATGTCGCGTATGAAGTCCAAATTGATAAGAGCCCCCTGCGCATCGTACGGTTCCACCAGCGGGTAATAGCAGGTGAGCGGGAGCGATGAACGCGGCTGAAGCGGAGATCAAACGAGCAGGCCCATCTCCGTCGCTCCGAAGGCGCATGCGATAAGATCCCCCCCAACTGTTCAACCGGCCCCGCCCGTCGTTCGCGAGCGTGAAAAGACGCGAGGGGGGGGGGGGTCCTTCGAGCGACCTTCTGATTTTACGAGCGTGGTCGTCACGGGCGCGCGTTATCTCCCCATCTCGGCAGCCGACAGCGGGCGGCCGGTGTACCCTTCTACGTGCTGCGCTCTCAACGCGAAGATAATTCTCTTAAACAAGCGTTTTCTAGAGTTGCGTGAGATCGGATCCAAAAGAATTAGCTGCCAGCCTAACTTCGCATAACATTACAATTTGTTGCTATCGCATTCATTGCTTCACCCTTGCGGTGAAACTGTGACTTTTATTATTATTATTATTATTATTATTATTATTATTATTATTATTATTATTATTATTATTATTATTATTATTATTATTATTATTATTATTATTATTATGCAGGAGTGTACCGAGCTGACAATGCCGACGTGCAGCGACGGGGTCACAGACATGTTCTACCCTCGCGTTTGGAATAGCACGCAGTTCGCTCAGAAATGCGAAAGAAGATTCGGCGTTCGACCCGACTTCTACCGCGGCGTTATGTCTTTCGGCGGGAGGAACATTGGATCGGCGTCTAACATTGTATTCAGGTGAGTGAGCTGAAGGCTTATAGTAACACCCACTAAGTGTCGTTTAGAGGAACAAGAATTATCACCACAAAACAAACATCACACGCCTTGTCACGGTAGCGTACGGCACAGAAAATGAGGAACCATGGTGACCGTAAAGAAAGTGACAGATAAGTGAAGAAAATGAACTCAGTTAATGTCAACATCGAATTCTTTTTGCCTTGCGCAGGAAATTGCATGCGGTATGGTACTATGAACTTTATTTAAAACATGCCGAGAAGTGCCACCCCTAAAGGTGACACCGCGGGGCGCTCATACGGGGGAAAACTCAGACTGTATGTGGCATCAGAAAAACTGCTGTGGCTAAAACCACTACGGTAGCACCAAGTGAAAGAACCGTCGACAGTGACGCCCTCAAGCCATTCTTTCGGAGGGGGTTCTTCTACTGGTCTTTTTTTTTTTTTTTACTTTTAAACCTTCTGAATGTTAAAGAGAAATGATGCAGATACTCACTCAAATAGCAGTGAAGGCACAGAGGTGAATGAGACGGAACAGAGCTGTGAAAGCGAAAGTTCAGCGGGGGGGCTCGGCATCACAGCCTTGTCATTGATATTTCTGCCATTCCATGGATGGAGGAACACCATCGATTCTTCCAAGGATGTTTCCATTGTGGAAAATTGGATGAAAACAAAGGAGATTTGTCGAAGGTGAAGCGTTGGGTGAAGGCAACAGTTAGCCCGACAAATAGCCGACGACGTTAGTGGAGCAGAAATACTCTTCCTTACATGCCGTAGGCCACTGAAACTGGGCACGTTGGGAAGAAGAAGAGGAAGAACCACCACAAGGCAATCGTCGTTGTCGTCGTCGTCGTCGTCGTCGTCATCATCATCATCATCATATTTTTTTCTGAGCTACCCGATTCTTGGCCCATCCCCCCAGGGTAGGGTGTGAGCCAGAAGTTTAGGATCTACATCTATATCTACCTTAGGGTAAGCTGCACTCTGACGGTTTTCCGACGACCTTAGTGGAGCGGAAACACCCTTCCCTACATGCGCGGTTTCAAGCTTGGCACTGCTAGTGCCTCATCAAAGAAATCTCTCCCAAAACACTGCGTGCTTCGCCACTCTCCAGGTTTCACGTTAGTGGAGCTCAAACACTCATCCCCACATGCTTCGCCCCTCCCCAGTTTTTTTTTTTGTTTTTTTTATTTCTATACTGCGGCGCGCCCGCCGCTCATTGCACTGCCACGTTTGGCAATGTTGGTCGTGACGGCATTTCGAACTCGATGCACGTGTTTACTTGAAATGTAATAAAAAAATAGCGAAGGTGGCTTAGGGGTCCTTTAACTGAAAAAAAAAAATTAACAGCCTATGAAGTAAGAAATAAAAGAGACAAAACTTGCGTGTTGAGAGCAAGCTAACTGACGCACGTGGTTTCACTGCAGTCACGGAGACTTGGATCCGTGGTCTTCCGTGGGCATCCGGGTCTCTCCGTCCGAGGAGCTTCCAGTGATCATGATCCCGGGCGGGGCTCACCACAGCGACCTCAGGTTCTCGACGGACAGCGACCCGGCATCCCTGAGGGCTTCTCGCGAGCTGGAGAAGGCGCACGTGCTCCGGTGGCTCGAGAAGGCGGCGAATCTCCGAGGCCAAGGATCGAGTCGCCAACGCTCTGCACGAGAATCCGCTGTTCAAACACTTCTTTTGAACACTTCGCACCTCTAACAAACGCTGCTCGCAAACTCGATTCGATTCTGCGCAATTTTGAATGCGGAGCACTTGGAGGGACCGTCCTGACGTCGTCTCACGTTGGCGTCATGCAGGTTCTGCCTTTGATGCGCATAAGCCTAGCAGGCTGCATGTTTGAAACGCCAGCACTTGCTTGCACGTGAAACCGGCCGAGGAAACACGCGGTACAAGGCCATCGCCGCCGAAGAGCTGATTCGTCTGTCCGAGCGACAGCGAAACGCGAGCGCCGAGAGTTAGACGTGCTCACGGAGCAGCAAACAATAGAAAAACAGCAGAAAAAGAAACCATAGAAGAGAAAATAGATGATCGCAAAAAGAAATCGTCAAATCACAATAAAGCAACAGATGAGGATAGAAAATATCGCGTAATCACAAGAAAAAAAACAAAAGAAAAACCCAGACAAACACAGAATAAACACAAGGGAAACGCAGGCGAATCAATGCTCCGCAGTGCGTACAGCTTTCACTTGGGTTGGAACTGTCCTAGATTTTTTTTTGTATTCAAGGTACGTTTTAACGTACATCACTGTAGACTTCGACTCAAGATTAGGGTAGACTTCGACTCAAAATGTAGTCGTCCTGTCTACGTAAACCTTAACGAGTCGAGCAAGCGATTGCCGGGTGTGTTTGGCCAATACGTTTCGAAAAAGTAAGAGTAAGGGAGAAAGGGGAAAAGGGACAGGGAGTATGCTTCACCAGAATTTAAGGGACGCCCTGCCCCCCCTTTGCCTGATGTTCGCGAATGCATGCACATACGTTATCCCCTCACAAAAACATATACGTTCACTTCGTCCCCTTCGTCATTACACTACAAGCAGGCCTTGTAGGCATTTCAATAGAGACGAAATGGAAGAATACTCGTGTACTCCACCGGCGTAGCCAGGAAGGAGGGGCGGGTGTTTATTGCAGGGTTCAAACCAATCCGAAGCTTTTCAATTTTGCATGTGCATATATACAGGCACACATATACGTATAAACGCATGCACGAATATATCTAAAGTTTACCAGTGTGGTTTTCTGCGCCATCTTGTACATGATGAGTAGGGTTCTAGCAAGCTTCAAACGCGAGCACCAGAACAAGAAAGTAACGCACGTGACAGGGTTTAGGGAATACCTTCTTTTAATAAAATTCAGTTGTAAGTCCAGCCTTGTCCTGTGCGTTACCTTCTTCTTCTTGTGCATACGTTTTATACTTACTGTAGCCCTTCAATTCACATACCTAAAGTATGGTTGAAGCCCCACCCCGCTTTTCTGAAAAAAAAATTGTTACGCTAATGGTGTGCTCGGCTAAAGGGTACTCTTATTTTGTAGTTAGAATTGATGAGCGCGTTAAAGAACCTCAGGTAGCGAAAAAATTAATCTGGAGTCTCCCACTAAAGCGATTGCACCTTATAATAATATCGTAGTTTTGGAACATAAAGCCCCAGAATTTGTTTTTAACAGCAGTGGTGTTTAAACTCGCCGTAATTTGTCAGTCGGAAACATAAAACCATCATCATCATAAACGGGAACCCGCTGTTTTCGCCCTCTTCTTCTTCTTTCTCCTCTTCATCTTCTGCTTCGCTCCCAGAACACGTGTGCCGATTTGTCCGGCAATAACTCTGATGGGCGTGGGAACGAGTACAGAGAGAGTGAAAGAAACAGTGAAAGAAAGAGAGAGATAGAAATAAAGAGTGGTATAGTATAGCAGGGTGGTGGGAAAGGAAAGCGAGGATGAGGAGGAGGGAAAGGAGGAGGGGAGAGAGTACAGAGTAACAGAAGAAAAAAAAGAAGGAAAGAGAGAAGGAAACAAAGAGAGAGCGAGCGAGAAATACAGAGAGAGAGAGAGAGAGAAAGAAAGGGGAGATAAGAAAAAAACAAAGACCGAGTAAAACAAAGAAATAGAGAGAGAGAGAAATACAAAGATAAACAAAGACATAGAACACATACACACAAACGAAGAGAAGAGACAAGAAGAGAAAGATAGAGGAAAAAAAAGACCGAGTAAGTGAAGGAAATAGAGAGCGAAATATAAAGATAAACAGAGACAGAAAACACATACACACAAACGGAGAGAAGAGAGGAGAAGAAGAAAGAGATAGAGGAAGAAAGAAAGAAAATTGGCAAAACTTAGCAGAACAGTAAGAGCCATGACTACATAGGTGCCCATTTGCTCCGCTGTCTCTTCAGCATTGCGCCTCCAGTGAGAGCTACGCTATTTTTTTTTAACAGAAAAGCTGTTTAAGCTAGCCGTAATTTTTGTGTGTGGCCTATCAGAAACCTGTCATCATCATAAACGGGTATGTACCACAGAAAATGAGTAAATCGCACTACTCACCGAAGACTCCGAGTACGTACGACGATAGAATACTAGGGAACGGGAAAGGCAACGGAGGGTACGAGAATACCCCCTGACGATGGAAGGCTTACGCCAATGACAACGTGCCCATAGATCTATGAGAGGTGCGAACGCTTGGTTTCAGCGTGAGTTTCTGACTCTGGAGTTTGGACGTCCGTGTCGCGTCTGTGACTGTCTGTGGTTTAACTCGAACCTATCTGCGCTAAGAAACCTAGAAACAACCTAGCATCACCTAGCTAAAACAGAGCAACGACCTAGAAGCAACCTAGACACAACCTGCATCACATAGCTAAGGCCTAGAAACAATTGACCTAGAAGCAACCAGATTACTTTTCAGACTCGTTCAGTTTTGGTGTTGCAAGCTTTGCTCGGCCAAATGGAAGCTTCGCCAATTTTTTTAAAAACAGGAAACCAAGGTCGCGTGCCTCGCTGCCTGAAGCAGGAAGCATGCGATAGAAATGGATAGAAAGAAACGAGTAAAGTAAATAAATATGACCACGTACGCCCCCCGTAAACATAAAGCAACAATTGTAAATAAAATATTTCAGTCAGTGACTTGCAATAGACCCGCCGTCGTGGTCTACTGGTAATAGTGCTTGACTGCTGACCCGAAGGTCTCGGGATCGAATCCCAGCAGCGGCAGCCGCATTTAGATCGAGGCAAAGTGCTTCAGGCCCGTGCGCTTAGATTTAGGTGCACATGAAAGAACCCCAGGTGGTCGAAATTTCCGGGACCCACCACTTCGGCGTGTCTCGTAATCATATCGTGTTTTTAAAACGTGAATCCTCCCCCCTTCCCCCCCCAACAATTATAAACTTACTACAATTGTAAACTCGCCTGCCGCTTGGCCATTCACCCTTACAGTGGGTATGAGCCAGTGGTAAAAAAAGAAAAACAAGTGGCGGCTACACCGTGCCCGCAGGACGACATGGCCTGGTAAGCGACGGTAGCGTAAGATCGTTGTAGTTAATCACGTTCAGTCAACGAAATGTAAAGCAGCTTAACGCTAACAGTAACGACATTCGCATGTGTGACTAAAATATCGTTCTTTATTTGGGATTTCATCCTATGCACCGAATCGTGTTCTCTGACGATCATTTTCGAAGATGATGTTAGTTTCGTGCATTCTTCACAAATACTTCGTTCATTCTTCGCTTATACTTCCACTTCTCTGCCACTGCCACAATGAAGAGCGGAGCGCTAGAGCGCAGCAGCTCAGTTTGACCTATCAGTACAGTGACAGGTACGCTGTCTCTTGTGTACAATGATACGTCTATTGTGAGATACTTGAAAGCCCGCGATATTTAAGGTGTCTTCGAAAGTTATCGTCCTGTAATGACCCAATGCGTTTGTGGCTAATGAAATGTTGTAGCGTGGCGCTACCTTAATCCGTAACTGTTAAAGGAGTACTGACACCATTTTTTGAAAGGGTTTTTGAAAGGGTTCACTGTGCCGTACAAATCTCCTGTACGCAGAGATAGCTCTGAAAAAGTGCGAAGCTAAGCAAATGCCGATAAAATATATTGTGTTGATATTAAAGTCAATTTTCCAATGGGGCACCTACGCACTTTGACCCCTGGTTGACCTCAGTCTACAGTACTAATTCTGGTCACTTTCCGCAAAAGTCTGGCTAGTTGTGATGACGTCAGGTACCGACACTTCCAAAATGACCGGCTGTGCGTCACCAAAACATTCAAAATGACCGCCTGTGTGTCACCAATGGAGCCACGGTGAGGAGCGGCCCTAGAAACGTCCCAATACCTTGCGCGAGCATGTGATGAGAAGCTCATACCGTGTTGTGACGTCAGGGTTCAGTAGGAACCGAAGCTTGCTCCTAAAAACATAACAGTAATTACTTTTTTTAGAGTGCACTCACGCTTAGCAGTACATTTTTTAGGCTCTTGAGGGTTTGGCTTTTCATTTGACGCAAAAAAAAAAAAAAAATGACAACTGCAAATTTTCGTGTCACTACTCTTTCAATACCTGGGCCATCTTCAACGAACGGGTGGAGACAGGCAATCTATGCCGAACGCACCCATATCACCATATATGACCGCCCTTAGTCTTCAATAAATTAAATAACGCACGATTCGCCGGACAACGTAATATTATCAATACCACTGACTTATCTTTACGTTATTCAGTAGAGTGCGGAGGAAAATGCTACGGTGAACGGATAGCGATTAGACCGGAGTAAAAGAAAAGCTTGTATCCGATATGCCACGAGGGATTAACAGTGAATCTCCAGCTCCCCACATGCACGGCCATCGTACCTAGCTACCTAAAACTTTACAACCTCACCGTACTAGTTAAGAAAGGGAAATTGGCAACCACCCGTTTGTAGCACGAAGCCCCAAGGATATCCATACGGATTTCTGATAAAGAGAGCTTCTTAGTTGCCGAAAAATATTGTCACGGTCCGAGGATCGAACCCGGCACCTACGCCTTTCCGGGGCCGTCGCTCTACCAATTGAACTAACCAGCTTCCTGGCAGCACTGCGTGCGTCACAGTTCTGGGGGGCCCACATGTTCAAACTCTCTACACAGTGACGTCACTGCCCAATTCGGTGTCCCAGAAACCGAAACCGAAATTCTTTCATTGAAGTAAGGCAATATCCAATTATTTAGTGAGAATACATGAATCATAGAGCGTGTATCATGCATGCTTCCCAGAGCAGCGCCAGCAACAAATGTGCTGGCACCACTCCTTTCAGGAACGGAATTTGTATTTGCACTCGCACATGGAGGGCCGAACAAAAAACTGCTTCGATTTATACATTAAAAACTGTGAGAACGCGTATTTGTGGGTGTCCGCCGCGGTGGTGTAGCGGTTGCGGGGCTCGGCTGTTGACCCGAAGGTCGCGGGTTCGATCCCGGCCGCGGCGGTCGCATTTCAATTGAGGCAAAATGCTAGAGGCCCGTGTACTGTGCGATGTCAGCGCACGTTAAAGGACACCAGATGGTGAAAATTTCGGGAGCCCTTGCCTTGCGGCGTACCCTCAATAATATCGTGGTTTTGGGACGTAAAACCCCAGGTATTATTACTGGTAGTATTTGTGGGAATCACTTAAGAGTTTGTAATATATGAGAGCACGCTGGTGATTTTTAAAACTGAATTCACAAGACATGCATGTGTTAACCTAAACATTCGTTTCATGTTGTCCAGGGTCGAACTCGAAGAGTGAGTCAGAAAGTGGGTCAAAATTGTCACTCTCGAAACGGGTCAGTTAAAGGTAAGAAAGATGTGAGCTTGTTGTGTCATTTCTGAATTCTAGGGCGGCTATGCTTGTATAAAAAGAGAGCGTCATAGGGTGCGCGATATTGATCAAATGTACTCGATGTAGATATGTCATATTTTTCTACAAACGCAATATACATGAAACTAACTTGGTTAGCTCGGTACTTTTGCCTAATTCAACCAACAGAAATAAGAGCTTGAATGTAGCACTTTACGCGGACGTAACGTCAACTTCCTTCCGGAAAAAAATTTTTTTTTCACAGCGCCCGGAGATGAGGAGCTCTATTTTATTTTATTCAATAATATATCACGCCCAAATTATAAAGAAGCCCAAGAAAGCAGATTCGAAAACTGGACATCTCTTTCAAATTATGTGGGCAAGTACTTGCAAGAAAGACGTCATTTGTTCATGCTCAAACCTGTAATAGTAGGACGATTGCTCATAAAATATTGGCGGACTGTTTTGTCTTGAACCTACTAAACAGGCCACGGACGTTTTGGATTGACTCTTGTTATCGTAAAAAAAAAAAAAAAAAAAAAAACTGCTACTCTTTTGAGCTGTATTTTGTTCACTTCTATAGTTAATGAAGCGATTGAAATCCAGAGAACGAAGCCTATGATGAACTAAGTCTGTAAAATTAAAGTTCTCGCATTCATGCTCGCACATTTGCGGTTGTCTGCTAGTTTTATGCACGCACATGTAACGAGTGAAGATGCGCAGAATTCAGTCAGGAGATCGTGCTTTTCTGCTGACCCCTGGGTCATTCTATGTGTTGTTAGAAATTTTAAAACGTAAATAAAAATAAGTAATTAATCTCTTTACAGATTTCAAAGAAGATGACTCGTCTGTGCGTGGCCGTGTCGGTGGCGTTAGTGTTCTTCACTTTGGCTCCACTCGAAGCGGCCGCCCAGCTGAGGAATCTCACTTTCAAGATTCACAACTTCACCACGAAAGTACGTCCTGATGTTCAAGAGTGCAAAGTTGAGGGCTAACTGATCAATCGTCATGCACTACTTGGGAGAAACGAGCTAGTCACAAAACCTTCGTCATTACACCGATATCACCATTCACTAATAGATGTTTGCCTATAAACCAGGGTCCGTATTCACAAAACGCTATTACGACAGTAGAGTTTGCGAGATTAATGTATTGTACCAGCTACGCCATAGTGATGCGAAGACTGAGGAAGCAGCAGAGTTGGTGTTTTTGCGCTCCTCCTTTCCCTCCTCCTCAACCTCACTTCCCTTTCCCGCACCTTGCTATACTATACTATAATATACTATACTATACATGGTTATGCTTGCTCTTTCTTTTTCTTTCTCTTTTTTGTTTCTGTTTCTTTCTATCTCTTTCTGAATTTCTTTTTCTGTCTTTCTATCTTTTTCTCTCTTTTTTTCCTTTTCTTTCTCTCTCTGTACTCTTTCTCTCGCCCATCAGAGTTATTGCATCCCACGCCGGACAAATCGGTGAACGTGTTCTGTGAGCGAGGCAGAAGATGAAGAGGACGAAAAAAGCGCGTGCCGGTTTATGATGATGATAGTTTTCTGGCGTCTCCACATGGCATCATGAGAAAAACTTAACAGCTCTGCTGTAAAACTGACCAACAGTTGTGGCGAACGTATTAGCGAATACCACCTCACAAATCGTTCTTCGCTCAGAAAACTCAGAAAACGTGTTAAGAACAAAAATGTTTCTGAATTTGGTCCCAGACATACATACATACATACATACATACATACATACATACATACATACATACATACATACATACATACATACATACATACATACATACATACATACATACATACATACATACATACATACATACATACATACATACATACATACATACATACATACATACATACATACATACATACATGCGTCTTAGCTCTACTTCTCAACTGTCGGCGTAGCCTGCACAGGTGACAAGTACTCCCGTACCAACGTTTTAAGGGGCCCTGCAACACCTATACAGCTTGGTCAGAAAACGCTGCCGATCGGTAGTCGAGGCTTTTGAGGACACGCTAGCCAAAGCATTATAGCGCAGCACGTGGCCTAGATTTTACAATTAATTCTCAAGGACAGCTAGAAATCACTCCGTCTTTTCTCTACAAATGATGCCATTACCCAAATTACGGTGCCATATACCCAAAGTCCATGGCCGTTGGTTGATTTGAACATCGGGAACTGCATAGTTACCGTGGCCGCCGCGGAAGGCCGCCAAGTGCCCGCGCGCTCCTCGCGATCGCACTGAAAGTAAGCCACGCGTTCGGAGAAAAAATGAAAAGTGCTTAAGGTCATGACGCGTGCTGAAGAAGGGACGCATCTTCTTTCCCTCTTGTCATACCCCCTCTCTGCGTAGCTTTCAGCACGCTCGCTGGTACGAGAGGAGAACGAGAGTGGTCAAAGCTTGCGGCAAGTCCCAGTAACATCGCTCGAACTTGACGGATTCTAAAATTTTTGCGGCAGCGGATTCGTTAGATATTAACCTCTTTGAATGAAACCATAGACAATTTCTTGGAAACGTGTTGCAGGGCCCCTTTAAGGGAATGCTGTGCAGTCGTGAAAGTGTTTTATTACGCCTGTTGAAGCACACCTCTATGGCATACTGGTTGGGGTGTCGGACTTCAGAAATGGAGGCGCAGTGTTTTAAAGTGGGCTGTTGAAACATTCTAAACATGTTCATTTATATTTATCCGGTGCAGACATGCGCTGCGCTGGCGTTATTCGCATGTGAGTGCGCGAGTGTTTAAGCGCGTGGTTTGTTATTGCAGGTCGACCATTTCTCCTACCGCAACAACGACACCTTCCAGATGAGGTATGTCGTGGCCGACCAGCACTGGGCCAAATGGAGAGGGCCGATCTTCTTTTACCCCGGCAACGAAATGAGGGTTGAGTCCTTCGTGTACAGCACGGTACGTTTCGACGAGACTGAAAAAAAAAGACGAATAAAAGGTGACAGAGACGACTCTGTGACAAGAAATGGTGAAAAATTTGTTTTACAAAAGCTCGCAAGGTGGAAGAAAGTTGATGAAAGAAGAAAAATTAACGCGGTTGCACTCAAAGTGAGAGCTGTGGAAAGTGCGGAGCGGTGATTAGTTTGTCATTCAGCGACGCTCGCGTTCACGGGCCTACGCGCGAGTTCGAAGCGTGCAGCCTACCCTGCGTCCATGGTGGGAAAAGCAGCCTTTATTTGTGATGCAGTGGTAACCTCTGCCCTTCTAGGAAGAAAGAAATCCTTAAATTGCATAGTCCCGGGAAAAAAAATACTTCCAGCATAAATCATTTTCGCCCCTTTAACCTAATAATTGCCGCGAAAAATGCGAGTGCTTATGCGAAGGCGTTCAAGGTCCCCCCTCGCTCGCTCAGGAGTTCAACAACCAGAGACCCGCAGTTAGAAGTACATAGAACGCAAATTTTATTTTGAAAACAACTGATAAACAGCGCTATAGTATTGCAGGGACAACTTGCTGACAGCTACAACTTGTAGAATCTAAGCAACAGCCCTATTCATAAAGCTGTCGTCGGACAGCATGTCTCGCTTCTTAGTGAATACATCCGCAGCTTATGGACGTACTGGGCGCTCGACAGACTCATCACACTCCTATCCTGTGGGGTGTTCACTCCTATTGTCAACACCTGGCAGGCCGATAGCAGTCTGCCGCTGCGGCATAAGGATAGCTCTGGGAATGTGGCGCCCACGAGATGAAGGAGATATGTAGGCTGCCGGGGTAATTGGAATAAAAATTCACGAGTAACGTGACACGTCGCGTTAACGAAAACGTTAACGTGAGTACTTTACCCGTTACAGTACTAACGAAATGGTAACGAGTACGTTACTAAAGTACCGAAAAAAGTAACGCGTTACCGGTAACGGCGTTACTTGTAACGCGTTGCCGCCAACACTGAACGAAACAAAAGCAAACTTAGCCAAATAACCTCATTTGCTCAAAACTCAACCGAACCACACCAAGCCTAACGAAACCGAAGCAGACCAAACCAAGGCTAACCTAGCTTAACCAAATCTAACGACGCCCCACCTAAGCAAGCCTAACGAAACCAAACCTAACTAGACCTAAACTTAACAAACCTCAGTAGAACCCAACCTAACCTATCTAACCACCATCGTTTCTGCAAAAGAAGATCGTGCAGACGCGTTCCATAAACTCTTCTGAAGTTAGGGAGGGCAAATCGTTGCGCAAGATCATTTCATTGATTATTGTATTAACTCTGAATCATAGATTTTTATGCCTTTTCGTAGAGTGAAAAGGCACGTTTCATGGATTCATATTCTTACGAATCGGTGTCACTGAATAAGATGAGAACACAAAAAATACACGAATCTGCGTTCTGTTATTAAACGGCGCCGTTTCATAACAATGAACCATTACCAACTACCGAAATTGTCAGTCTTATTTCATATCGTCGTTTGTGAAGACACGATAGTCTATGTGAGAAGGATGTCACTTCTCTCGATAGTCTAAGTACGTAGACTAGCTGGCATTGCATACTTCTGTTGTGTGCAAATATCCTTTGTCGACATTTCAGTCCCTTTTGATCATTACTAAGAGCCTATCTTTCTCAAATGCTGACAGCTGTATTTTATTTAAATCACGGTTAAACAATTTCGCACACCGTGACGCTAAAGACAGGGTGAATGTGTTACAGAATCACTTCTCCGGATTAGGAAGCAATGTAAAATGCAGCGCATAGCCAGTTTCAGGAGGGTAAAAGAAGATCAAATTGATACTTTTTCTGAAGTGTAGCTTCATAACATTAATGAGAACTTAGACATTTTTAGTTTTGCTTTATTGACTCCTGTTCACTGAATTGATCCGTCTTGCATTGTAACCATGGTATTTCGTTTTTATTCTACGGATTCCAGGGTGTCATGTGGGAATGGGCGAGGCACTTCACGGCTCTGCTCGTGTTTGCCGAGCATCGATATTACGGCGAGTCCCTGCCATACGGGGAAAAATTCTTTCAAGGCAAGTGAAACGGCTCTACTGAACACAATGACGGCGTCGTCAGGAGGCATTTAACGTCTATGATAAGTTTTCATAAGTTATTTCATCACCCGCAACTACGCAACAAACTTATCTTTCCGCCTCCATGTATATCACCCGGACTAGATCATATTCATAAGGTCGGCATTGCATCAAGCAGATCTACGTATAACGCCTTACTGCAATCATGTGCAGTGGCGTAAATCCATGAAGACTACAAGGGGGGGGACACACATCTTGCAATGGCGGCCATTTTGTTTTTATATATATGCTTTATTTTTAATCATATAAAATTCAAATTATGAATTCACATATAATAATAATAATAATAATAATAATAATAATAATAATAATAATAATAATAATAATAATAATAATAATAATAATAATAATAATAATAATAATAATTATTATTATTATTATTATTATTATTATTATTACGGCTGGCTTCGCTTGTCGTAACGGGCGCTCGGCGTTTCGCTTGGCTCGCGACGCTTGCAGTGCACAGAATGGTGTGCGTAGGACTCGAACGCTGGCAGTTGCCGTGGCAATATGTAACAAATGTTGCATTTCTACAACTTCAAATAGCCAATACTTCAAAAACAGGTGGCGTTGCCCCAACACGGAGCGGCACTCAGAATTCGCTTTAGGCACTATCGCAATCGTCGGGGAATTTTTTTATATAGCCATTTAGAGGGCCCTGAAGCGGTTTCTTGAAATTGCATTAGCGGTTGGGCCTCAACTAGAGTAAATCGCTTGCAAATTAGGCCAAGCACTTTGTATCAAGGCAGCTACAGTCGATTGAACGTTACCCTCCTCCGAAGCCCATGCTTTTTCTCCCTTTCAAAATCTTCGCCGAGTGGTCAGGGCTAAGTTCTTCACAGGTGGCGTCTGAGAGGGATAAAAAGAGAGAAAGAGAGAGAAAATAATAACTGGCCACTAGATTAATTTGTATTTTTTTTGTTCATCTTTTAGGACCTGGAGCACATGGCTTACCTCTCCAGCGAGCAAGCCATGGCTGACTACGCCGAACTCTTGACTTGGCTCAAGAACAACCTTGAAGGAGCCAAAAACAGTCGAGTGGTCGCATTCGGCGGTTCTTACGGAGCCATGCTGGCAGCGTTGATGCGGGTGAAGTACCCGCACATCGTCGAGGCGTACGTGCCTGTTTTGTATGATTGTTCGCTACTTAGATCGCGACCTGTGTTTGGCTGAGTAATATTGCTCGAGGCATGGGTGTAGTGTCATGCGACGACCTTGAGATGACCCACTTTAAAGGGACACTAAATCGAAACAGTTAATTGGTTTAGACTGATAACTTGTACTCCGAGAACTCTAACGTCGTTATATCACCATGATATACTCATTAATAGAAGGAACAATACCAAGGTCAAAGTTTCATTCTCAAATTTCGCGTAGAAATCGCCGCACGTGACATCACGGATTTTAAAGTGTATTTTTCGTATTTTGGCGACATTGGCTGAACGAAATTTCCTGAAACTTGGCATATTACGTTTATGGCCCCTTCAGAGGACAACGTAGTTCATTTTTCAGGGATTAGGGAACTACGTACGACCTAGTAGATGTCGTCAAAGTCTATGACGTCACGACTATTGGTGCGGGAATTTCAAGGTGGTGTAGCCAACCTCATTTTCATTTTGCGCATTTTGTAGCTTACCGAGCGTTTTCTCTCGGCAAGCGTGGTGATTTCGGAATGATGAAAGACTTATTTACTAATGCAAAAAAATTGTTTTTCACTTTAGTGTCCCTTTGAGTCTATAGTAGGTATGGGTGAATTAACGACATTCTGTGTGTTCCCTTACCTTCGTCTGTTATTTGGCTGCGCCCTTCCTCAAGAGGGTCCCATGACCTCCCCTGCACCCGCTTCCTGTTATGATAGAAAATGAAATCATAATTTTCAAGCTCCCTAGCACTTTGACGAAGGTCTTGAACAAATCCGTCACCATGGTAGGATGAATATTCCTCGTCAAGAATACAAATATTGAAATAAGATAGGTCTTTACGAATGGTTAGGCGGGAAATCTTTCGAAGGACATACACCTGAGCTAAACGATATCGTATACGATTATGTTCGAGCACAAATAGAAAAATATTACTCGTAATAGTAAGGGAATATTGCTGTTATGGACACAATTGAATTTTCGATTTCATGGCGCGAAAGGTCAGGCTCAACATTAGAATAGTAAAGGCAAAAACTGACTTCCCTTCATGTTGGATACCCTGTTGTAATGAGTGGTTATTATGAAATATTAATCTATAAGTGTAGTAGATGCTGCTCTGGATCGCACCACATAACGTTTAGAATAACCTCTATCCTATTCGGTATCTACTAACCTCGGTAAGCGCTCATAGCGCTGTACACCACTTTCGGGTTGTGTTAGCTACTGCTACCAGTCTAATAAGTCGTTTAGCTGGCAGATTCTGACGAAGACGAAGATGACGAAACTGAACAAAGAGTGGTGCTTTTGTGAGCGTCTTCATTGCCCTCTCCCAGTGCTCTGGCGAGCAGTGCCCCCCTTCAAGGATGTTTCCCGGACTCGGATCATGCGACCGGTACTACAGAAGAGTCACGGAAGCCTTCGAGAAATCGTCCTGGGGGTGTGCCAGGGATGTGTCTCGTACCTGGCCCGTGCTTGACAAGCTGGGATCAACACGTAAGACCTTCGCTACAGCATGCCCGCATTTCGGGTGACGCCTGCAGCACAATAGGTTTAAGTAGAATTATGGCGCAAATACTCAGACAGGGACGAAGAAACACAGACACGTTCTACTTAAGCCATGTACCAACTAGCCCGACAGAAAACACTACTAAGCACTATATGTATATTGGGCAGTCAATAGATATATAATTACTTGCACTTTATGTCGGGTGTGTTGAAAGAGAGAGAGAAATTATACGCTTAACCCGTAAAAATACCAGAAAATGAAAGCACGTCCAAAAAATAAAAAATTCGTTGTAGGACCGGTCGGCAGAGGAAAGAGAGCGAAATCGACGGAATGGGCTACCAAGTGGGGCGAAACACAGCCGAGAGGTTTAGATGGAGTCGCGAAATGAAGTTCGGACTATCCTCGGAGCACGCCGAGCGCGAAGCGCCGCAAATGCGCGACGCAAAGGAACGAAAACGGCGTTCGCGGGACAGTCGAAACCATCGCGGGCTTTTTTAAAAGCGTGGTCGCCATCCGCAATCGCGTTGTCGGTGCGTAATAATGCCTGGGTTCTGAGCACGTTTCGGATTTAGACACGGGGGTCTTGAGATGCGGTCACACTGTGAATTCGCGAATGACGAAAACTTGCGGCTTACGCTGCTCTTTTGCAAAATAAGTGCTGGATTTACGTATTCAAAAAAAAAAAGAAAAAATGAATGTGCATAGATGTAATAGATTATTTCTGCATACTTCCGATATTTCGGCGTTCGGTTAATTCGTACAGTTGTTCCGGTCCCGTGAAATCCGAATTAACGAACGTTTCCTCTCTCTCTCTCTCTCTCTCTCTCTCTATATATATATATATATATATATATATATATATATATATATATATATATATATATATATATATATATATATATATATATATATATATATATATTGCTGTATAGGCAATTTTTAGGTCATTGGTTAGGCTACAGAACTTCATAGATATTTCTTTTGTTAATAGTAATGCGAATTTTTGTCAATTAAATATACTTAGCTTTATCCTATATTACTAAATTGACAATTCCCGTCTGCCCCGGTGAATCAGTGGTTACGGCGCTTGGCTGCTGACCCGATGGCGGGTTCGATCCCGGTCTCGGTGGTCGCATTTCGGTGGAGGCGAATTGGTAGAGGCCCGTGTGTGTGCGATATCAGTGCTCCTTAAAGAGGAGCCCTTCACTACGGCGTCCCTCATAATCATATCGTGGTGTTGGGATGTAAAGCACCAGATATTATTATTAAGTTGACAATTCCCGGCATGTATTAGTAATATGTACGTTCTTCCTGCCATATTTCTCGTTGCGATTGGCAGTGCGTTGTGAATGAGTGAATGAATGAATCAATGATGTCCTATTCAAGACACCTTCATTTGTTCGCACACATATACACTCCAAAAGACACGAGCTCTGTCGCACTGGATCGACATGGTTCTTGACTAGCCTTACGGTTCATGAACTTCGTTTCTTCAACACTCCCTTCTGACCAACTGCGACATCATTTGTTCAGTCGCACATCGCATACTACTCCTGTTTTGTGTTACTTGACGCATGGCTCAGCGGAGGGCTGCAAGACGATGCAGGAAAAGTTTCGCACGTGCCACAACCTGGAGCCCAGCAACTACCCGGAGTTTCGCGATTGGATCCGACGCACGTACTCAGTGCTGGCCATGATAAACTACCCGTTCGCCGTGACGTACCGTGGACCCATTCCGGCACGTCCTGTCAAGGTAAATGTCTATGGTATACATCACGCACGTGGTCTCTTACGCATTCGCCTAAGGCGACTCGAAGGCGAAAGCCTTCCTTCTCTTAGCAGTCGATGTATTGATCCTCCCCTCGCCCCCCCTCCGAAAGTTTTCTGCACCTTACGTGGCTTTTACGTAAGCCTTAGCGGCTTATGGGGTTTACATAAGCCTTAGCGGCAAATTTCAAATCGAGCAGTCGGCTCGACTCGGTGCTGTCGGGTTGCTGTAAACGCCCTAATAGGTGATGCCGAGTACAGTCCCAAAGGAAGAGGATTGGCACAAGTGACCGGTGGCTGGAGCGGCAAGATTGCGACACGCGGCGCTGTTTTTCCCGAGCACGCCGATGTCGAGAGTGCCAAGCACATTCCATTTTTTAAAGCAGGGGTGGTCGGCGGAAAGCCCTCCGACAAACAGTTTTTTTTCGGGGCAACTGCGATAAAGGTACGGTTGCTCGCAACTCCAGCGAAAAAAAGCAAAAAGCAAAAAAAAAAGAAATGTTTATAGCCACATCTGCCGATAAGCAACGAACAAGCGTTTCTTTAAGATATCGGCTTTCGGATGGGCCAACAGCAAGATGGGCTGCTTACCGCCGGGTTCGCCGGCCACCCCTGCTTTGGAAAATGGAATGTGCTTGGCGATCTCGCTATCGGCGTGCTCGTGAACAACAGCGCCGCGTATTGCCATTTCGCGGCTTCGGCCACCGATTACTTGCGCTAATCTTTTTCCGTTGCGATGCTGATCTTTTTCCGTTGCGACTGTACATTAAGCGAGTCACCCTGCCTCTAGCAAGCGGATCAACTGAAGTCGTCTCCTCGATCACTCGGCTCGAAAAGCTTACGTGCTTGGTGAAAAGCGACGACCAAATGTCCGAAGAACAAGTTCTTGAAGCCGACTTTAAAGGGATCATGTAAATTGGCCTATGCCTAGAATATATTTCGCTTCATTTCATTTAGTTACCATAAGGGCCTAGTACCGGACATTACAAAAGGTGGGGGGGGGGGGGGGGGTAACAAGCAGCGAGTTTATTAAAGCAGCAACAAACTTAAAATGGACGAGGGTATTAAGAATACTAATACTGAAATAAAGAACAGAATAACTTTACAACTATAGCGACGCAGTGAAATTAACAGCAGTCTAATGGGACGATTACACAATGCAATAACACAAGGTTGACCTGCAGAACTATCCAGTAACTACAACAAATACATAACAGAGTTGAAGAGTAGCGAAGAATCAGCGATATCAGAAAAAAAATGAAAACCCAGATTGTTTATTATTAGATCAGCTAGTAACCCAGTTGTGCTCATTTGGGAGAGTGATGGGGCCGTGTTATAGTGTGCATCATTACTGACGCTTTTTTTTTCGTTGGTTACGGCCGTTCACTGTGCAGAAGGCCTGCGGCATCATAAGATCTGGGATGAAAACTGAAGAACGCATGGTAGACGCTGTCGCCAAGGTCGTGAACATGGTGTACAACAGCACAGGCAACAACTCGTGCAACAACGTCTACCCCACCGCAAACATGCACGCCTACAAGTTCCAGGTGAGCTTCATTTCATCAATGCGGCATCTAGCGTACCAACACAAAAAATGCAACTCCACAAGAAATGTAGAAAAAATACCTTCAGTGGCTGATAATATGATGCTTTTTGCTCTAATATGATTTAGAAAAATTGGGCCAGAGAGCGAACTATTTTTATACTTTGATAAAGGTGCATTAGCTTGAATTTCGACGTTAGAAAGTGAATCTATGGATTTTTTCTTAAAATCTAAGCAATTTTTCGAGGTCATTCTAGGGATAAAATGTTGTCTTAGGTTGGCATCATTGATACGCATACACCAGCGCTTTCTTCAAAGGAGCAATGGTAATGCCCTGGCTGCCGCCGAGCTGCGCGGAATGTCGCGCCCCCCGTCGCAGTGTGCTTCGTCATGGCCCACCGTCGCTTTAGCTTCGTAACAATTTTAAGGCCTGAACACACCAGCGGAAGAACTAATATTCAGGGACTTTAGGAAGAAGGCGCGCTGAGCACCGACGGCGGAAAAATGCCGAACATCGGCGCTTGTGTTTCGGGTGTTTCAGAAATGTTCAAGCGCGTGTTTCGCGCGTTCGAACAACAATATAGTCGTTAGTTCATCGCCGTCTCTGTGCGAATTCCCGTGTGTTCCGTCTTTCTTGAGCTGTTTATTTTTTTTTACTTATGAACCAGCTCGCCCAAGCATCCGTTTTAGCTAGTACAAAATTTATTCCACTTTATCATCTGAATATACGAACAGCGCAACAGACAAATACAGAAGAAGGTAACAACACACAGCGCTGACTTTCAACAATGATTTAATAGCGGAGCGATGTACATATATATGTGAAAAAAATGGGCATGCGTAGAAGGGTGCAGTTAACAACCACTGCGATACAATGCCAGCAAAACTCTTGTCACTTGTTGATTGAGCAGGAAACCAGTACACAGCTTAAAATTGATCGAGATACGCAATTTCCGCTATTAAATCATTGTTGAAAGTCAGCGCTGTGTGTTGTTACCTTCTTCTGTCTTTGTCTGTTGCGCTGTTCGTATATTCAGTTATGCCCTACCAACTTGCCCAAGTTTCCACGCTTTATCATCTGCGCAGGAGTGCACAGAGCTCATCCACCCGACGTGCACCGACGGCGTGAACGACATGTTCTACCCCCAAGAGTGGAGCCCCGAGAAGTTCGCCCAACGGTGCCGCGAAAGGTTCGGCGTCACGCCGGAATTCGACAGGATGCTCAAGAAGTACCCCATGCCGGACTTCTTCAAGACGGCGTCCAATATTTTTTTCACGTACGTTTCGTACCTCGTCAGTGCACAGTTACAGCCGTCAGCACGGTTAACTCGAACGCTCCGCCGCGTGGCCCCGACTGGCTTCAACCATATAAGCTAGTACAGCGTCTTAACTCTGGCAATGAGCCATTGCCGGGTTAAGCACACGGCAACGAATTTTTTTGCGCTTTTTCGACTGCGCAAACGGAGATAACAGCCTGTAGCCGAAAAGCGCGAAATCCTGATAAGCTCAACTGTCAGTGCTGACATTGTCCACGTGTTTTATGAAGAAATAAGTGGTGATGAGGAAACAGTGCTTGTAGTGAGGGCAGTGAAGGTGAGAAAGAAACCGCTCTCTCGTCTCTGAACTCGGAGTGGTTTATAGGGGCTCTTTAACAGCGCAGCGGCTTAGCCGATAAGCTATCGTCTGGTGACCAAGTCAATTTCTAGATTAAGGCCCGTATTCACAAACCAACCTCATGCTTACCTCGAGTTTTCCTCATCGCTCTTAAAGCCTTTATTGAGCTTGATGAACAAAGTAGGCCAGTACTCATGAACCAATCTTGTCGTTATCTTTAACCCTGTTACCATTTTTGAGGCCTTATAACGCATGTAGAAAGTACATACACTTGAGGAAAACGTGAGGTAAGGCCGAGGTTGGTTTGTGAATACGCGCCTAAGTCTTTTGGAAATTTAACCCTTTCAGACGCCACCTATGAAGAACTGTCTGTAAATTGGTCAAAATAATACAATGTTATTTCAAGGCACTCGGTATACTATTGCAACAAAAATAATGTCATAATATGTTCATTTATGTGTGTTATAGTAACTTATTCTAATTAGGTTGTAATTAAATATCTGTTTATCCTGAAGTCATCCATGCTCTATTTTGGCATAAATAGAATGAAATCTCGGGCTAGAAAATATAGTACAAATTCATCTTTCGTTATGTCCATTTAGAGCATAGAAAAAGTCTACTTTTAACATGGTTTGCAGGACGCGGCTCATCGAACGACTCGTCGAACGGGGTAGTGCCGTCAGAAAATGTGATCATACGCAACAGTACGCTGCGAAATGAAGTTAAATGAAGACAAATTATTATGCAGCAGGTTCAATCTATCCCGAAGCTCAATATATCTCGCTCTCTCTTTGGTCCCTAGTTGATACAAGGAGCAAAAACAAATCATGTACACAATTGTGTACATAGCGTCTGAAAGGGTTAAAGGGCTGTTAGCATCTTTTTTCCTATGGCGAGTTTACTCTGCTATACAGATCTCCTGTATACAGAAACGACTGAGCAAGTGTGACGCTCAGCAAATGCTGATAAGATATTTTATTTTGATATTAAAGTCAATTTTTTTTTCATGGCGCACCTACCAACATCGACACTAACTTGACGTCAGGCTACAGTACTAATTCTGGTGACGTCACGCTGCAGTCTGGCTAGTTGTGATGACGTGAGGTACCAAAACTTCCAATATGGCCGCTTGTGCATCACCAAAAACATTCAAAATGGCCGTTAGTGCGTCACCAACGGAGCCACGGGGTGGTCCGGTCGTAGAAACGTCACCATATTTTGCGCGAGCACGGGACGAGAAGCTTGTACCATGTTGTGACGTCAGGGTACAGTAGGAAGTGAAACTAGCTTTTAAAGACATACTGTAAATACACGGCGACGAAATACTCCTACGGCCTGTGGTAATGCTAAAAGCCCGGTCATGATGCGCGTTCAACTCGCGCGCACCCAAAGCTTGGGATGTAAAAACAGCGCAAAAAAGAGACAAGGACTGAAGACGAGACGACAAAGCGCTGAACTCGCAACTAAAATTTATTGGAAGGCACACGCACATATATCAAGCAACCGTCCTAGTCACGTGGCACACCAAAGGCGTCTGCGAGACAGAGCGAACAGGGTACAAAAAAAGACCTAATCATTGTGAAAAGCAACACGTGTGTGAACAACCGAGAAAAATGAACAAACCTTCATACCGGCCAAAAACATGCGTAACAGTCCATAAAAAACTAATAATCGCTTTAACATGGCAGCGCTGAACCCAGGTATCGAACCTCCTTTTCACCAAGGGCCACAGACGGTTTACTTACGCACCTTTCCCCCCTCCCTTTCAGCGTCCATTGCTTTTCACAATGATTAGGTCTTTTTTGTACCCTGTTCGCTCTGCCGCGCAGACGCCTTTGGTGTGCCACGTGACTAGGTCGATTGCTTGATATATGTGCGTGTGCCTTCCAATAAATTTTAGTTGCGAGTTCAGCGCTTTGTCGTCTCGTATTCAGTCCTGGTCTCATATTTGCGCTGTTTTTACATCCCAAGCATGAACTACCAACTAGCCCAACTTTCGCTTCTATAGTGCACCCAAAGCGCTTGGAAGGGATATGGCGGTGGGAGGTCACGTGATGCGAGTAAGCCAATAGCATCGGCGGCGGCGCGCGGAAAACAGATATGATACTCTGAAATTTTTCCAGTGACTCTAGCTTCGACTGATGCCAGCGCCGCCAAGCGTCGGAGAAGGTATCTTTGCAACAGCTAACGATAGGTGGAGCGCGGGTCGATTTCACTGGTAAATTTGTTTCATCTATGCGAAACAGCGCGAAAACACGAGGACTGAAAGGAACAGACGGGACCGAGCGCTGAACTAACAACAAATGCGTTTATTTGCGCGTGCACGAATAAATACGCTTCTCCACATGAGAGGAGGGGGGAGGGGGATTGAAACTGCGCATGCGCCCTACCGTATACATGGCATCTACTTAACGGTGCAGATAGTTAATCTCCTTGTCAGTTAATGCTATCGACGGTGCACTGACACATGCGGACGCCACATTATGCATTGCGAAGGCTTCATAGATTTCTCAAGATAGGGAATCTCGATAACTGCGGACGATGCGCGTCTGCTGGAAATAGGGGCTACACCCGCACCTAGCGCAGTGAATCGCCAAATTGCTGCCCGTCTTTGTTCCAAGATTGCTGGCATGTTCTCGTAACCGGTCATTAACCCTTTGACACGCTATGTACACAATTGTGTACATCAGTTATTTTTGCTATTTATATCAACTAGGAGCTATGAAAGAGCGAGGTATATCGAGCTTTGGATAAATTGAACCTCCTGCATAATAAATTTGTCTGCATTTAACTTCATTTTGCAGTGCACTTTTGCATATAATCAGTTTGCTGAAGGCACTACCACGTTTGACGAGTCATTCGACGTGCCGTTTCCTGAGAGCCATGTGAAAAGTATAATTTTTCTTTGTTCTAAATGGACTTAACGAAAAATGAAGTTGTAATATATTTCTAGCCTAAGATTTTGTTCTATTTATGTAACAACAATACGTCAAAGAATTCAGGATAAATAGTTATTTAATGAAATCTTAATTAGGATTAGTTACTATAACACACGTATATTAACATATTATGATATTATTTTTGTTGCAATACACTATTGAGTGCCTTGACATACCGTTGTATCGATTTGACACATTTACAGACAGTTCTTCATAGGTGGCGTCTGAAAGGGTTAACACAATGACCTGTCTGACCGATGTACAAGCCTCCACATGACGTCGGGATCTCGTCCACCGGGTGAAAAAAGCGGCTGCGCGAGCGGGAGTAAGAGTGGTTTACTCGGCTCCTATAAAACTAAGCTCCCTCTGCAAGCGAGTGAATGCGGCAAGTTCAGACGAACCCGCGTACCAGAAAAAACATGCAAGTCGCTTTGTTCCCTGCAAGACAGGAGTGGTGTTGCCGTGTGCTTAACTGCGCGTGAAACCAAAGAATTTATTTTTTGTTTAAAATCTTGACTGTGTTCCTCCATCTTTTATGAAAAACTTTAAGCAAAAACTCAAAGGTGAGCTTAAAGCGTGTTGGATTTTATGTAATGAGATCGTTAATAGCGTTCTCGAGGTACAGGCAATAACGGAGTCCTTTTTGGCGTTGAACCAAGGACCATATTTGTAGGGAGCTTTCGAATAGGGGCCCAAAAAGTTTGCGGCCCCAAAGCCATTTGCGTGTGCTCGCTGTGGGTGAAGCAGGAGCTAAGAGTTTTCGAATAGGGACCGCGGTGCTTTGGACACTCCCGCTATTCTAGGTCACTCCAGTCTTGGCCGAGAGCCGTCGCTTCAGTGGGTGCCGCCATGTTTACTTGACGCAAAGCTTCTAGGGCAAGCTTTGGGGGCTCCCGCTAAGTTAAATAGCGTCCTCAACGCAAAATACAAACGCTGTTAGGGTCTCGCACATGCGCAGTGGCCTCGACGCTGTTTCATCGGGGCCCCAAAACGTTTGGGGCCCGTATTCAAAAACTCCCTATAACTTGCAACACATCAAAAGCTTGAAAACAAACGTCTTCGTATAGACCACACCTTTTCGCAATTGCAGAGACGGGAGCATGGATCCGTGGGCCGCGCACGGCTTGGCGCATGCTCCCACGATAAGAACCAAGTACCACCTCATCGAGGGCGCCGCGCACCACGTGGACTTGCAGTTCGCGCACAGGGACGAGCCCCGACCCTACTGGAACGCCAGGAGTTTCGCTAGATGGTTCATCGCGCATTGGATATCGTGGTATTCGTAGTCGAGGGCCCCCGCGATACTGTAGCATTCTTAGTTACGCAATAGTGTCAACGGTTACGTCTCGTACGACACCACTAAACAAAATTTGACTGCTCGCTCAGAGGCCAATAAAGGAATGGTAGCCGCCACTGCGGATTTCCTGTTTCATTCATCCTAAAATGCGACTACACTCCGAAGTAAGAAGTGTTGCACTGTCCGCCTCGGTGGATCAGTGGCTAGGGCGATCGGCTGCTGACCCGAAGTTCGCGGGTTCGATCCCGGCCGCGGCGGTCGCATTTCGATGGAGGCGAAATGGTAGAGGCCCGTGTACTGTGCGATGTCAGTGCACGTTAAAGAACACCAGATGGTCGAAATTTCCGGAGCCCTCTACTACGGCGTCCCTCATAATCACAGCCTGGTTTTGGGGCGTAAAACCCCGCATATTATATTAAGAAGTGTTGCACTACATGGGTGTAGCCAGGACTGTATTTCGTGGAGGCTGGGCACGTCTACACTTCCACGTGGGTAGACATGCGTGCGGATATGTCATATATTAAGGTAAAGCCCTAGATGCCCCATTAAATGGGGCATCTAGGCCGCGGCGGTCCCATTTCGATGGAGGCGAAATGGTAGAGGCCCGTGTACTGTGCGATGTCAGTGCACGTTAAAGAACACCAGATGGTCAAAATTTCCGGAGCCCTCCACTACGGTGTCTCATAATTATATCGTGGTTTTGGGACGTACAACCCCAGATAGTCTTCTTCTTTTTTCTATTATTATTATTATGATATGCGCGGAATAAAATATTGTGAATAAAAAATGTGCGTTCTGAATAAAATTGAGTTGTTTGTAGCGCGTCGTCTTGTATTCTTTTGCGACCTGCGCGCATTTTGAAGCATTGAAGTGACCGCAACATTTAGGAAACTGATTTAGCTTAAGTAAATAATTAGTTTAAGTATGCTAGACGTGTAGAAAGCTAAATATAATGCGACATAAGATAATATTACGATGATGACCTTTAAACCATGACGCAAAGCGACTAAAAGAGATTATTAAAGAATGGAGTCGCGCAGACAAAATCGAAGGAATTAATAAATATGACTGAACGGTTGTTGTGTAGTTTCAGCTGGAATGCCGTCATGAGGAGAAAATATAGTGAAAGGGTGTCGTTTAATCACTTGTGATTGCGGTCTCATCGGTATCACCTGCGCTGGTAACGCGACCCTAAAGGCTGGTTCACACCGGCGACTAGCACCGGTCGCGCGACCATTTGCGACTGGCGACCAAAAAAGCGACTGAAAGCGACCGATGTTCACACCGGCAGAGGCTGCATGCGAGCGACCGGAAGTCGCAAATCCAGAGAGTCACGTCCGGATCTCGTTATCAGCGAGCCAAAGGAGCGCAATAAAAAAAAAAAGAAAAGAAAAAGCGACGAGCCCGGTTGTAAACAAATGCTGACGTCACTTCTGGGCTTCGCTGATTGGTTCGAGCAGTCCTGCGGCTGCATTCGCGCGACTGAAAAGTCGCGAAGCGATCGACTGAGCAAAAGCAGTCGCTTTGCGACCGAAGCGACTGTTTGCGACTGTTTGCGACCAGTCGCAAAGCGACTGACTTGGTAGAGCGACCGGTGCTAGTCGCCGGTGTGAACCAGCCTTCAGATAAAACGATTCATGGATGGCGGCGGGGTATGTATGCCGCATTTCATACAAGAAAGTAACTAACGAAGAGAGACGGGCTAGTTGGTGTTGATGAATTTTCCGCGACAGTTATTAGCGCTAAAAGCCTAACATAAAAGATGGAAGGAAACGGGAAACAGCGCGAAACACAGGACAATGTCAGAGACGGACCAAGCTCTGACTTATAACCAAAGCTTCATTTCCGTACGAAAGGAGCATATATAGGCACACGGATCATGAAAGGATGTGAAGGAGAGGAGAACAGTGACAAGGTATCTGTTAACAATTGTATGTCATCATGCGAAAAAATGAAAAAAGCCATCACCCACGTGAAAGATACGCAAGTTCCTTGGTGACAAGCGCTATATACGGCACACTCACACGCACATCACCTTTATTGTCAATGCAATAGTCCTCGTATATTTCACGTGCTCGTGGTTCACCATAGCGCCTTAATATTCTGCACTGATCAAACATAGCTTGACGGCCACGTACTAAGCTGTGCGCGGCTATCTGGCTGCCAAAAGAACCCTTCATTAGATTGCGGTGTTCTCTGAGGCGGTCATTTACACATCGGCCAGTGTGTGAGCCTCCGGTTAGCGATCTCTTATGCTCCAATAATCTCTGTTTAACACATAGTGGGTATGAGCAACATGTAAAGGAAAATCAATCAACCATGGTCATCATGAGTGAAAATCAGGGGAGCCATCGCACAAAGCTAATCGGACGCATAGTTCTTACCAAATCGGGCGCGCCGGTCCTCATAGGCCTACTTGGCCAACAATGGAGCTTGCGAGATGTCGCAGTCGAACACATTTGACCTGAAGAGTACCGTCATCTTCCTGGAAGCTTCGACAGCCAAAATTTCGTGAGCGAGGCACCGCCGGCGTGCGCAGTAAGTTGGACGTGCACTGCCTCCTTCATGGCACTTTTGCTTTCGTAGATATTTCGTATTAGTACCGCAATATTATCGTGGAGATCTCAGGTGGGAGAGTAGATTTATTTTTTAATTTGCACAAAGAAGTCGATCCACCTCGTGACGCTTGGCTCAAAGCGAAAAATGTCGCATAGGCTGCTACTCCCTGGCTGCATCGCATAAAATTGATTCCCACAATGCGTGGGATCTGCCTAACTTTTTTATTGTCATGCTTTACTTGCTTTGTTAAAATATCAACCAGACAGGAGAGAGTGGGCTAATGCTAGCACAGGTAGCTTTAATTAAGTCAGTCAATTCAATTTAAGATCGCCAAAAAATAATTTTCAGCTGTTAGGAAATTCCATTTGAAACCACTACACATCGTGCGAAGCTGGGGTTAACGAATTTTTCCGCCAAATGGTTCTGGATTAGTATTTGAGTTGCTCTTCGATGGGTGAACTGGTAGTAAACCCTTTGCTTACAAATCAAAAATGCACGTACCATCTTTTCTCGACACTTCCATAGGCAAGCATGTCGAAGGGCACCCATTTGTAGACAACAAAGATATTACACTTTTTGTACTGGCGAGCGAGTCTGCGCGAAAGCATTCATTGACCGACTGTCTCGGGGTTGCTTTGTATTCTCAGAAACACTTTTTGTTTTGTGAAAATCAGTCGCTACCCAGTTCAAGACTTCTTTAATTTGCCATAGCTTAAGCAGTGGCTTCAGTTATTCATCAGAAGAACATGTTGCGCAAGATCAAATACGTTTGAGGGGCATTTTACACTGATAGTTTGACTTGTCACTGTCCCATGATCAAAATTTTAAAAGCCTGAAAGGAAAAAGAAGCCGGTATAAAAGCCCCCCCTTCAGTGGGGGGGGGGGTGTCGCAGTGCCCCCTCTCCCAATTACGTCAATGTATGGGGTTGGCTTCGCGCCCCCCTTTTAGGTAACTATAGGAGGCCCCCCCCCCCCCCCCCCTGCTCCCTCCCATGCGCACGCCTATATGGCTCCCCCTGAAATAGCTGCCAGACAGGGCGGCCAACAGTCCGCCATCAATGGACGGGAACCGAAGACAAGCTCTTGAAAAATATTCAGGACCAGCTCCAGGGTGGGCTCTGGCTCCCATGAAGCCGTCCGGAGGAGACCCTCCCCCCTGCCTATCCGTAGTCTCCGCCTATGCGATTAGCGTTGCAGTATCATTCTGATCCTCTTTTTTTATCTGTTCCTGTTTGTCACGGTGGTTCCGCGCTTTTCCCGTGGACACTAACGGTACGAACGTACCTATTGTACCATCGCTCTTTTACAGAAATTCGTCATGGCAACCCTTACTGTGCTCCGTCCAGCAGCAAGCCTTGCCTTGATAGCCATGTTTGTGCACGCCTCAACTCAAGCGGCTCTGAACCTCTCGCACACGCACCACACCTTTCGACGCTCTGGTTCGTATTGGCCTTTCCTCATAACGCATCGAACTGCCAGTTTTACAACTTCCACAGCGAAGCTGTTGGAGCTTCCTCTCGCCAGGTCTCATCGCGAACGCCTCTGGTCAGGTCACGTGACTGTCCCGCATGTGACGGTGACGAGAAGTTCCGCTACTGTCCTGTTTAGGGTATGGAAACACGCCGTTTCGAAGGGTGTCTGTTATACAGCTATATGATGGCTGTTACACAGGCCCTATCTCCCATAGGGTTTCCCACTAGTACGCTAGAGGGAAAAACTGGTGTTGGTGTCTGTGGGAGCTGAAACACATAGCGCTTCAGCCATCATGGGAATGATGGGTAGTCCTTGGATTTACTTAAGCGACGTTCCTTTAGCTCCGTGTCGGCTGCAGCATCTTTGATGCAAGACGAAGTTCAGCAAACGTTCACCAGTTCCACCTCACAGCCTTGACATTTTTGGCTCACCAATTGAAATCAGCTTAAGAGGTTTACAACGAATCGTTATTTTATCCGAAACAAAATTCAAAACATTACAATAGAAAAAGCCACTAGTGGTTCGAAGCCGCAAGCACGAAAACTAAGCAAAGCCATGTACTACCTTATCATTTCCCATCGTAGCTGAATGATCGCAGAACCACAGTTCATTCCAGTGAATATTGTAGGAAACTCTGTGCCCTCTCCCTAAAAACACGTCTCCCTCGGAGCGCGCGAGGCGCATTTTTTCTAATTCCGATTGTTCTCACGCCGCCAGGCGTGTCATATTATTACGATAGAAATTATGGACATCCTTGGCGGGTTTTTGCCGTCGCCGTCATGTTCCCGTATAAACTATAAATCGATAACATCGCCCCGCACACCGTATGCTCTTCGCACGAGTAAAAACACTCAAGCTCTGGGATCGAACGTGGCTGAAGCATAGATGTAACGAGCCGGTCATCTCCGTCTCGCGAAGGCTGCGTCCGACAGCCCCCCTGCGTGCAAGGCCTTCAGTCGACGGCTCCTCAAGAAGAGAGGAAACGCCCCAGCTGTCTTTCTCCATTGCGAAGGAGCATCGGTGGGAGGGCGGGGGGGGGGGGGAAGAGAGCTGGTGGCTGCGTCGCTCGAGCAGCAACTGTGAACTTCGCTCATAAATGCGTGGTCGCGAGCGCTATCTCGACAGCCATCGGGATACGGCTCGTAAACTCGCTGCGCTCTCAACGCTTACTTCGCGTCTGGAGGATTGAGCAAGAAAAGCGCTTCGGTCCGTGGAGCGGCCGTATTCTCTTAAAACAAAGTTTTGTTGAGTTACGCGAGATCGGATCCGAAAGTGCTAGATGCTTGCCTTACTTCGTAGAACATTACAGTTTGTTGCTACCGCATGAATCTCTTCGCCCTCGCGGCGAAATGGATTTTTTTTTCTGTCGGCACAAGTGCCGCTGACCGATCTACGCGCCACGCTATAGTTTGCAGCTTACAAGTCCTGGTGAAGGGCCCTTCAGGGATCACACGATAATTTTCATACAACGAAGATCCATGGCGGCAGGCAGCGTCAGGCTTCGACGTGGTCGCTACCAAATAATAACATACTGTGCGTCGAAGAGCCGAAGTGGCTGCTGATGAAAACGGGCTGACCTACGGCGACGTTGATTGGCTGATGCGCAGTCCTATCACACCGCAGTTGTCGGTATGCAGCCGGCGTAACTTGCTGGAACATGCGTCGGGTACAGGAGAGGGTATAAACGATTTAAGTTCAAGCATAGTGAAGCAACTGAATATGCTCGGATATGGCTCAGCAACTGCGGCGGGCTTTGTGGAGCATTTGCAAAGTTTTTGGTAACATTAGGACAGCGCAACTCCAGAACTTTGCAGGACTCCCGCAGTGAGTGAGAACTTCTCTATGCAGCTTCGCTGACAGTGCTCGGATTCGCATTAATTTACACATATTGTCGGCATACGGAGTAGGCATCATAGAAATACAAAGAACATTTCTGTGCATTAAATCGATTTATGTTTCTGTTCTCTTTCTTCCTCCACACAAGATCGACCACTTCACGTATTGCAAGAACGCGACGTTCCCTTTGAGGTATGCGATGGCCGACCAGTACTGGAATCGAAAGGGTGGACCCATATTCATCTACACCGCAAACGAAGGTTCCATTGAAGACCACATTTCGAACACCGTAAGCAAGTTATGCTTCCGCTCAACGCCTATTGAGTAGATGATGTGTCATACTGGTTTCCATTATTAAGCTTTTAATCATCGTACATAAATTAATAAAGCTAGTAGAGTACTTCATGTATTCTTCTTAGACGACTCGAAAGCGAACGCCGTCATTTTCTTTTGAGTCGCTGTACTGATCCTCCCCCGAAAGCTTTGTGCACCCAACGTGGTCTTGCACTGCCTCCGTGATCGGTCCTCCTCTGAGCAAGCGACGATATCATGTGCTGACGTCATCGTGTGACGTCACAGGGATGTAGTGAGGACGTCTAAAAATGTTGTGATCTGTGACGTCATGATCACGTTAACATCACGTGATGATTTCTTGCATGACATGTGTTGACGCCGACGCCGCCGAGGGACACCGATGGTGAATTTTCGCATTTGCTGAGGCATATGAGGCTTTCGCCTTAACAATAATTTCTGGGGTTTTACGTGAGGGGACCAGTATGCGATTATGAGGCACGCCGTAGAAAGGGGACCCAGATTAATTTTGATGAGATGGGGTGACACCTGAATCCAGTACATCGATATTACTGCCTTTCGTCCCCATCGATATGCAGCCGCAGGGGCCGGGAATCGAACCCGCGACCTCGAGCTTAACAGCGAGACACGTGGTCATAAAAGATCAGGCTCTATCGCTAACATAACGCGTGACCATTTCAGTTAATGTTATCACTTATTCAGCAGAGAAAACTGCAATTCTTCTTTTTTTTCGGTAAAAAAGTTATCAATTTCTAAACTTTTCGGGCTTCATTTGTTGTTCGGAACATACAACCTTTCAGTTTTCGTGGATAAATTATATTTTACAACACTCAGTAGTCCTCGATCTCTGGAACGCAGTAACCGTATTTAAATCTGCGCAGAAGTTCTCTACTGATCGCGTTTTTTTTCTTTGCGCATAATTTTTGAATACGAAAATAAAATTTGTTCCAGAGTTAAAATTTAGGGATGCGGTTATGTTAATAAGACATGCACACAGATATAAACATAGATAGATAGATAGATAGATAGATAGATAGATAGATAGATAGATAGATAGATAGATAGATAGATAGATAGATAGATAGATAGATAGATAGATAGATAGATAGATAGATAGATAGATAGATAGATAGATAGATAGATAGATAGATAGATAGATAGATAGATAGATAGATAGATGATATGGTATGATAATCGCCTAATCCTCTTCCAGGGAATCATGTGGGAATGGGCGCGAGACTTCAAGGCGTTGCTGGTGTTCCCCGAACACCGCTACTACGGCACATCTCTGCCTTTTGGAAAAGACTCATTCAAGGTGAGCTGGCCAACGCGACAGCTATTACCTTGCGCTGAGCATTAAAAAAAAAAACAACAGTTTTGTCAGTTCACTTAGTGGGATGGACCAAGCTAACTTGAAGAGTGGTAACGTTTGTGCGCGACCTGTGATTAAGCACGCCTTTTTTGTATGGAATTTTTTTTTCATTCACTATATCGCCACGAGCATCATATTATCTTTTAGGCAATATATTCAAGTGACAGTATATTTTTTTATTGAAAAAATGAATTTTATAGCTCGTACATCATGGTTGCTTATACACAGGTTGTTTACAATCTGTTTACTGTATTATTATTGTACTCTTGTTACTCGTATAAATTTATTCTGCTGCCATTATTTATTGTTGTAGTGGCATTATAATGTACTGTTCGCAAAACGATAGTATTCCCTAGTATTGCTGATTTTTAGTTTGCTAGTTTCTTGCATATATATGTTTGTTTTGAGAAGTATTGCGAGTGCGCAGTCGTTGTCGGTTCTACAACTGAGAATACATGGGTTGACCAGTGTGTGCTATCTGCAATCTGTGTTAAAACTTCGGCTGATCCCACGTACCATGGGAAGCGATGTTATGCGAAACATGCGCAGGGAAGGAGACTGTGGTGTAATTTTTTTCTTATTGTGCGAACCGTTACAAAATGACGCTAAAGATATGTACAAATGTTGTACGCACAGACATATGTTGAACTGCCGCATGTGTTTTATATAACCAGTTGTTTACAATTGCGTAACGATGGCAACAGCTACATGGGTAGTACCAACACCGGAAGCGGTAAGCTGATATGTAGCGCTTGTGCTTGAGAGGATGGTAGCCCTGGATAGTGTTACGTAGACCAGCTTCAGTGGATGGCGCTCAAGTATAGACTATTTTACGGACGGGTTTGAGTGCCGCCATGTTGGGCTGTTAACCTATGTGTTTTGTATCTTTAACAACTAAACGAACAGTGTTACGGTTGACGCATACGCATGAAAACGGTTGGGTTGCTGTACACGGTGTTTCATGGCCATATTAATTGACGTCGCGATATACAAACACAAGAAAACATCGGCTTAACAGCCCAAGATGGCGGCGCCCAGATGTCTTACGGAAAATAGTCTATACAATTGACATTAACCCGTCGTGACGCCTGTATCATAGGAATACGTATGTAATGTTCATAAAATTAGATAGCCGGCACTGCAACCACAATTGACGTTTCCCCAGCATTGCGCCTGCATACGGTCTTTTTCCAAAGCAGTTTTGGGACCTGGGGTGGCTCAGCTGTAAAATACTGGATTGCCATGCAGAATACTTGGGTTCGATTCCTGCTGAGACCCTGACATTTATTCTTTGCATTCGTCAGGGTCAACGCTGCCGATCTCGGTTTTTTCTTAACGCTCTCGCATTTAAATGACCAATGTCTGTCCGTCACCTGTGGCGCATACCCGCATACCGCGGCCCGTGGTATACGGGTATGTGCCACACGTGTCTGGATAAGGGTTTGACGACTTACGCGACCGGGATTTTCACGTTACTCATGTCATGACCAGCCAGACATATTCGCCAAACCCTCTTACCCTCCCATACTATTATTGGTCTACCGCAAGTTAAGGAGGCGATCACGAGAGCACCCAGACGTAGGAGGCTAGATAGATAGATAGATAGATAGATAGATAGATAGATAGATAGATAGATAGATAGATAGATAGATAGATAGATAGATAGATAGATAGATAGATAGATAGATAGATAGATAGATAGATAGATAGATAGATAGATAGATAGATAGATAGATAGATAGAAACGCTCAAAGTGCCTGCAGTTCGTTAAGTAAATGCTTCGCATTTAATAAATGATTTGTTTTGGCCACTTTGATTACTCCTTTTCTGAAACGAACCTACGTGTCACGTGTGGCCATGCACCGGTATCCCGCTCCCCGTCAAGCTGTTTACTCGCAGCTGTTAGCACAAGGAATCAAGCCAGCTAGATACTTTCTGCGAAATGAAGAGAACTGAATTAAATGGAATTAAATCTCCTCCTAACTGCTTCCACGCAGGCCCCCGAGATGAGCGCATATCTGACCACGGAACAGGCCCTCGCCGATTACGTCGATCTGGTCGTCTGGCTCAAGAGAAATATCAAGGGAGCACGAACCAGCAGGGTGGCCGCCTTTGGCGGTCATCATGCGGGCATGCTGGCAACCTGGTTTCGGACAAAGTACCCGCACATCGTCAGCGCGTGAGTATGCTCACGCCGCTCTTCTCATAGAGATATTAAGCGGAAGTTATCGGTTTTGGTCACCAAACTGGAAGGGGATCTCCTGTTGCGTAAACCATGTTACCGAGGTTTTAGGTTTCCAAAACCACAGTGTGATTATGAGGGGCGCCCTAGTAGAGGGCTCCGGAAATTTCGACCATTGGGTTCTTTAACGTGCGGTTCGTATATTCGAATGCCGGTGCCTTCGGGTCAATAGTCGAGCAACATAACCATTAGACCACCGCAGTGGGTATACGCATAGGCGTGCGCACGAGGGGGGGGCAGAGGGGGCGGCCGCCCCCCCTAGTCACCTAGGAGGGGGGGGCGCAAATTCAGTCTCATACATTGACATAATAGGGAGGGGGCGCTGCGACTCGGGGGGGGGGGGATGCAAAGTCAGCCCCATGCATTGACATAATAGGCAGGGGGGCCCGGGGGGCGCTGTGACGAACCTTCGCCCCCCCCCCCCCCCCCTGAAGGGAAACCCTGCGCACGCCTATGGGTATACGGATGGATGTATCTACGAAATCAAGCTTTCTATACCCCTCGTGAATCTTGCTGATAAAACCGTGTAATATACTGTTCACTTATAGTATAGCACAATTTCGAAATCCGAACAACTAGGCTCTGTAACCAAGTTGAGAAAATATTCAATCGGGGAGCTGTGTTTCCGTTCATATGCTTGGTTTTGATTATCTTCATGTCATTTTTTAATACTGAGTATTACGATTAGGTTATGTATTGATTTTATAGTTATTGTTAATCAAGCTTGTTCATTATTGCTCACTCATCCAGTATACTTTTGCTGTATTTTTATAACTACCCCGTTCGTGTAGCCATAGGAGGTCCCCCCTGTCAGTTTCTCTGAAACTTTGGGACCTCCCGCTGTAATCTGCTAACCATGTAACTCAACTGCACTATTTAATAAACTTGACTTGACTTCAGCTTGAACAGAACCGCCAGGTTGGGGGGGGGGGGGGGATGCACCTGGAGTGTTTATGTAACTGCTACCGCAATAATGGTTGGTGTTTACGCCAGGGAAAACAGCGGTGAAATGCACCCTGAAGGTGCCTTCGGGGTCTGTCCCACAACGCATAATGCATGTAAGTTGAGGGGTAACATGCACAATGAAATTTAAGGTAGCTTCGCACTTAGTGGTGCCAAGCCTGAAGGAAGTGCGGAGCTGGGCAGCCTTCTTTGTTTCTCTTCGGTTTTTTATCTTTCTTTCCTCCTCCCTTTTTTTCTTTTTCTCTTTTCCAGTTTTTTTGTCTTTTTTTCTCTCTTTATTTCTGTCTATTTCTATTTGCTTCCTATTTTTTTCTCTTTCCTTCTCTCTTCATATTTGTCGCTTGCTTCCCCTTCTTTTTTATTATTTTTATACGTGGTTTTGCCTGCGTTACGCCAAGCGACGACAGTATACGACAGGCCGGGACCATAAAGTGCTCCGAACTTGATATCACCATCAAGGCGCTCGAAGAATAAAAGGAAGACGACTTCTCTTTAGCGCGAGCGCGCGCTGAATATGCTAAAGATGGCTGCGATATATACGTCGGTTTTGCCTGCGTTACGCCAAGCTACATGAGGCGACGACAGCGTACGACAGCCTACGACAGCCCGGGCCCCAAAGTGCTCCGCACTTAATAGTTTATATGACGAACCAAATGTTAGGTGTATAGTATGGAAAAGTATTGACATAAGATACTTTTTTCATAGCAAATCGCACTCATTGCTTCTTCAAGCGAAGAGTGCTATTTGCCGTGTTCGGTGGGCGTGATGAAAAATAACGTCATAAGATAAATGTCGGCGTATATTCTTCTTCATCGTGCAGAGCTCTGGCCAGCAGTGCCCCCCTTCAAGATGTTCTCGCCCACCAGTACGTGCGACACTTTCTATAAGGCAGTGACGAAAATCTACCAGCAGACGTCAAAATATTGCCCCAGAGAGGTCAAGAGGATATGGCCCGTACTCGACGCATTGGCATCTACGGGTAATTTTCGATAATGACTTCCT
Source organism: Rhipicephalus appendiculatus (assembly GCA_030522465.1). Classification (NCBI taxonomy): domain Eukaryota; kingdom Metazoa; phylum Arthropoda; class Arachnida; order Ixodida; family Ixodidae; genus Rhipicephalus; species Rhipicephalus appendiculatus. Next base: position 395,416 of record JALIZH010015002.1, read on the forward strand.
CCATTGCACTTAAAGATGCACTTTAAGTGTAGCGCTTAGGCTCATAAATTATTATTTGAAAACTCTATCACGTTAAATTTGTCGTCATAGGTTCATTTATAGAAGATGCCAACGATTCTGTATTAGTTTTCCCGCGGAAAGTTAATGGTGCTTCACCTAATGTCTGCACCACACAGCATGTAACTTAGTTTTAATAATGAGGTGATCCGACTAGAGGCCGCTGGCTTTTTTTTTTATTGAAATGATGAAATAGGAGAGGTTGGTGGCACTGGCTACTCCTTCTCGCTTAGCAGACAAAATATGTACTCCCTCGATCGGTCATTACTGCCGTTGCCGAAACACTCCTGGAGAAGTTTAAGCGTGGAGCTCGGAAAGCAACGACTGCTACCTGGCCTTCAAGAATAGGGGCACAGGTGCCATATCTCCATAGGCTCTCGCACAATGTCAAGAAAGCCTTGTGCAGGCACGGTGTACCGCTGGTGTTTTCGGTGCCCGGAAATATCAGCAAGGTGTGCCAACGCATTTGCAATAGCAAAAAGCGCGGCTGCGAGAAGAAGCATGAGAAGCAAATATTTCACGGGAATCGTGCACTCGATGCCTTTATCCTGCGGCAGTGTGTACATAGGTCAAACTGAAATACGCGTAATTGACCGGTTCAGGGAACATGCCCAAAAATTAAGTAAAAGAGACGACAACCATCCGCACCTGGTTGCGTTTGCTATAGTGTGTGGCTGTGATGCACGACTTTCTCAGACAAAGATTCTTGGCAAAAGCACAAGAAAGACAGCACGTGATGTGTTAAAGGCTTTTTTTCATTCAAAAAGGATGAGCACCGCTGTGCAAGCGCACCTTCGCTATCTTTGTTTCCCGGTGAAATTCAATTTATCAATTCTAGGCTGTGACAAAAAAGAGGTCAAAAAGTTTGTGTTGATAATATGTGCAGTTGGCTTTTCTGATGTTAATGTGCGCATGTGCCACATGTTGTATATATCCAAGCATTCGTGCTATGAACAAATAGTTGCAAGTGAGTGGTGTAGGTGTTTGGTGCTTGTATGTCAGGGTGTGTGCGAGTGTGAATGTGCCGCGTGTTTGCGCTCTAATTATTTTTGAATATGATCCACCAACTAGCCCAACAACAGGGTTCTTTTAGCAATTTCGCAGAATATGTATAAGCAGGGATTCCGCTATCTACTTCTCTGTCGTATTATACGCACTTATGTATTTTGTTCTAACTCCATTGCAAAGGGCAGGAGTGATCTTCGTGTATGTAAATGCCTCTGAGATGTTGCTGCTCTTGCATGTTGAATGTTGCCGGTCTGACAAAAGCGGGTTGCACGGTCCATGTTGGGGCTTCAATGATATTCCTCGCTTTCTTAGAGCTTGTTCTGAGTATTTTTTTTCTTTTCCTGTGTATGGCCGCTTACAGAAGAAGAATGCCAACGACTTGGCGAAAGATTTCATCTCTTTGTCAGCGCCTGAGCTCCAACCACTTCGCGTCTTTCCGCGGCTGGATACGCGACAGTCTCATCGGCGTGACACTGGTGAACTTTCCGTTTCGGTCGTCTCAAGTGCCGCCCCACCCGCTAAAGGTCAGTGCGTGGCCCGATTTGCCTAAACGGAAATGCTAACTGTCGAATTCCGCCATCTTGCTAAATTTCGTAACGGCGGCATTTTAAGCCAATCACAGAGGCCGTAGCAAGCCTCTAGGCCCAATCAGAGTTAAGAAATGGCGGAATATGACAATGTAAGACACAATCGCCATCTTTGTGCTTTAAAAGAGCGGGATTTCGGGCACGGTTATTTTGCTTTGAACGTTGTTTATTTTGCTGGTGACAAGTTCGCCGAATGGAGGGTTCAAATTTTGCCTAACGCATTTGGCTGCTCTGTTCATCACTGTCGCTATAACGTCACAATATACAAGGTGATCAAAATTAACCTTTGATGTTTTCCTCAAAATCACTGTGTTGCCCGCGTAATCGTGCGAACCGCAAATGAACTGTGCAGCCGGGTATTGCGGAGAACAGTCATAATAAAAGAATTCTGGCAAGTGGAACAGTGTACAAACTCGACCGGCTCTAGCTTGACAACACAAACATGCCCGCTTGATGCACTTACCATGAGGTTCATTATTCAACTTTAATTAATTGGGTGACCAACAGCGATAATTATTATATCTCCTAGTGTGCCCCTCCATACACATCTTAATTACCGAGGTGATCGTCACATGCGTCCCAGTGCTGAATGTAAAGGCACGGCCGCTGGTAAAGGAAACCATAAAACCCAATTTTGATCACCATGTACATATATAGAGATTACCATGTGTCGCCGCTACATCATAAAAATTTGAGACAGTTCTTAAAAAGACACTTTTTAAGCATGGTCAGAAAACTCTGCCGATCGGTAGTCGAGGCTCCTGATAAGGTGCGACCCAAACATAAGAGCGCAGCACGCAGCCTGGAATTTACCATTATTTCTCAAAATCAACCAGAAATCTCTGTCTCTTTTCTGGACAAATGATGCCATAAATCCATACGACCACGTCATAAACCCGAAGTCCACGGCCATTGGCTGATTTGAGCATCGTGAGCTGCGTAGCTACCGTGGCCGCCGCGGGATGCCGTGACGTGCCCGCGGGCTCACTCGCGATCACAGTGAACGTAAACTGAGAGAAAAAAAGTGCGTAAGGTCACGACGCATGCTAGCGAACGGATGTAGCTTCTTGCCACCTTGTCATCCGCATTTGCGTAGCTTGCAGAGCGTTCGCTAGTACGAGAGGAGAAAGAGAGTGGTTAAAGCGTGCAACAAATCCCTGTAACTCGGCTCGTATATACTTCACGGATTCTAAAAAAATTTCGCGGAAGTCGATTCGTGAGACAGTAAACTTATTTAATGAAGGCATTCGTTGATTACTTGGAAAAGTGTTCCAGTGCCCCTTTCAACAGGGTCACCTTAAAGGCACATTATGTATTTTCTTTGCAGGTCGTATGTGATCGCCTAAGAAAATCCGATAAAAACGATAGCCGTTTGATCGACGCGGTCGTCGAGGCGGTCGGCTTTTTTCGAAACGGAACCGGCAAAACAGCCTGCTACGCCGTACCGGCTCCTCCCGAGGACACTGCATGGCTCTATCAGGTATGCTAACAATAATGTCTGGGGTCCAACGTTCCAAAGCCACCATATGATTATGAGGGACGCCGTAGGGGGGGGGGGCTCCGGAAATTTCGGCCGCCTGGGGTTCTTCAACGTGCACCTAAACGTTGATCTAAGTACACGGGCCTCAAACATTTTCGCCTCCATCGAAAAATGCGGCCAGCCACGGACGGGATTAGATAGCACGGCCTGCGGGTCAGCAGTCGAGCACCTATAACCACTAGACCACCGTTTCTGGTCTATCAGGTATGCTAGTCATCACTTTATTAGTTACATATTTAGAGCATGCCTACGTTGCACCGAAGAGTATGTACACGTTGCGCTCCCGTACATGCCCAACACATACCTTCCATAAAGTACATAAAGTATTGAAAATGAGTTCTGCGGAATCCCGCAAGATGGCGGAAGGGTTAAGAAAGGGACATTGACAACCAACCCGATTGTAGCACGAAGCCACAATGAAATTCCTACGGATTTCTCAGAAATATAGCTTCTTAGTTGCCGAAAAATTCGCCCTGGTCTGGAGATCGAAACCTGAACCAACGCCTTTCCGGGCGGTCGCTCTACCGTCTGAGCTAACCGGAAGCTAGCCATTGGCAACGCGAGGGCTAATTCACCGATAACTCGAAGCACACGGACACTGAATATGGCGAATCAGTTCGGCGGGAATCCCGCAAGGGTGGCGGAAGTGTTCAGAAGTGGAAATTCGACTCTTTATGTGCAGCACATATTTCATATGTTCGTCTTTCAGGGCGAAAGCCTCAGGTGCCTAAGGCGTTGCCTAAGGTGCAACGTCTAAAATGACCGTCGGACGTCGACACGAGTGATAAAAAAAAAAACATGATCACGTGATGACGTCACCATACGTCGTCATAATCGTCGTTTCGATTAATTCGCGGGTGGTTTTGTTCAAAGTTCAAGTGCAAGTTCAAGTTTATTCGTTGTTATTGGCATGTACAAATACGGGTTACATTAATACATACAGAATCAGGAGGTCCCAAAGTAAGAAACTGTCAGGGGGACCTCTTATCATTATTGGCGTATCTATCTTGGCACCGGGACAAAACCACCCGCGAATTAATCGAAGCTCTTTACATCAAGAGATGCGGGGAACGATGTGTCAGCCACCCGTCTATTGCCCCTATCAGAGAAGGCAGTACTCTTATTCGATTAACACGCTGAACTAAACTTTTTGGTTCGCATCACCCCTCCCCCCGCCGCTTTTTTAAAAAATTTTTTTCGACTTTTTCCGTTTAGACGCATGCGCCTTAATTATTTTTTGTCTAACGGGGATAGTCATTATGTATTTTTAGGCAAGAGCAACTGTAGCATGTGCACAATCTGTAAGCTACACATGTGTTGGCTCTTCAATGAACTTCCAGTTGCGAGTGCGCGCCTGCGTCGTCGTTCTCTTCTCCAGTGCCTGTCCTGTACTGCGCTCCGCTATTTGCATTTAAAATGAGGCCTGAGATGCATAGGGAACCCAAGCTCAAGTTTGGGCGCGACGCTCTCGCAGCCGAGCTGTGCGTTACTGGGAATCAGTCAGTCAGTCAACAAACTTTAATAAGGTCCAAAGGAACTACAAGCTCGTAGTTGCGGGCCGCGCCCACGTTGGGACCGGAAGACCATGGTCCTCCGCTCGTTCGCGGGCCCTTTGGGCAGCCCTTAGTTGTTCCTGGGGATCGCCATTTCTAAGGGCTTCCTCCCAGTACTCTTGTTTATTAAAAGGCGCATTTAGTAACGCAAAACATTGCCAGAGCATGTGTTCTAACGAGCAATACTCTGTATTGCACTCAGGGCAGCGTGGGTCGATGTCCGGAGCAAAGTGGCTAAATTTACCTCTCGACGGGAAAGATCCCTCTGTAACATTCTGAACGTAGAAGATTGGGGTCTAGTGAGCGCACGCTCTCCTTTCGGCCCGGTGCACAGCTAGTTAACAATAGTTACACTGTGACGCACCACATATGCAATCCGAGAGCTCTGCGCGTGCGCGGAAGCGGGGGGCGGCAGTGTTGTTGCGAAAGAACGCGCCGAAGATATTCCCAGTTGCGATAAGAGCAGTGGCGCCGCTCGACGTTGCTTTCGAAGCCTATGCCACGTCAGCTGTTGCCACGACCGGCATGCTACACTGCAATATGCAGTAGATGCTTCACTGCATGACCATGGTTAGCTGGAACCAATCAGCCATTTGGGCCCTCTGGCTTCGCTTCTTCTCTTCGTATAACACGCGCGCAAAGATCCCGATTTATATTTCTACAATACGGATGCGGTCATGTTCAAAAGCCACGTTTTAGTTTTCTGTGCCTGAACAAAATGAACATTTTATTGTACATACATTTTGTACATTTTATTGCGAATGTTCTTTTTGGAAAGCTTTAGCCAACGCTCGCTTCGCGATGTATAAGGTCTTGTATTATTGGCCATCGTGTCAACTGTAAGCATAATTAGATGCTTTAATCGCATACTTTGCTTATAATTTTTAAGTTTTCTGTGGAATATTTTAACCATCCTTCCTCATTTTTATGCTGAGTAACAAGTCAGTTGTCATGTGCATGATAACAAAAATCTCACAATAAACAGCTATCCTCTCTCTGCACGCAAAAGTCTCATTATCGTGTCTTACCCACAGTTAATTGTGGCGTTTATGTCGGTTAAGCCGCACGTTATCGCATCTCTGCTCTCTTTAGTTTCATTGCATCCCCCTAACTCGTCCAGCAAAATAACGCCAGCGAAGCACGGTTACATAATACAACGCGCACCCTTTTACGCTTCCTTGTCGTTCACAGCAATGCACCGAATTCGTTCAACCGTTGTGCGGGGACGGTGTGGCGGACGTGTTCTACCCGACCGAGTGGGACTATGCAAAGTTCTGCCAGAAGTGCCGTCTTCAGTTCGGCGTCCAGCCTAAAGTCGACAGGCTCGTCCGGGCACTGGGAGGTTTCAACCTGTGCGGAACGACGAGAGTGTTCTTCACGTAAGTGCAACATGAATGAAAAGCAACAGACACTGAAGCCAACGAAGGTATAAGGGAACGCTATTTATGATCTTTTTTTTTTTACTGTAGAGTAGTAGTAATTATATAAATATGATTAAATTAATGTAGACGAAAAAACAACTATCCGCCGATAGACGCCGAACCTACAACCTTCCGATAATGCGTTCGATGCTCTGCCATTCGAGCTACAGCGGTGGTCATCCTCCTGTGCACTTTGTCGAATATTTACGTACAAGTAAACCTGAGAGTGTTAGCCAGGGCCGCCCGTAGGCCATGACGGAGGGTGCGGAACAGTCCTTTTTTTCGCCAGCTAGGGTTACGGAGCACGTGATTTCTTTTATGAACTGGCAGCTGACCAATAAGCTCTCGCATACTACGTGCACGCAGCAAGTGTGGCGGAAGGAGACTCTCACTATGAATAAACGAAGGGGAATATATCGAGGGCTCGCTTTTCTTTGTTAAAAACAACCTGAATTGTTCTGTGCCCGCGGCGAACGTGTGGAAGTCCCGAGAAGGTCTTTGCCACCAGGCGACGATCATGGAGATGACGGTAACGACATCGCGCTGCCCACGACGTATGCGACAGAACGCGAGCAGGTGACGCAGGCAACGCAGAAGTGCATCACCATGGCCTCCAGGATAGCGCGCCGGCGGGTTTATATCGCAGGCCATGGCATCACAGTTATGTGTGCCGTTTTGCAGGCTAGATGGCGTTAGTTGCACAGGGCTTGTTTTTTATATTTTTATTTTTTTAAAATTTTTTTCTTTTCTCCTATATATGTGTGCTAGGGTGTCATTACACCCGCCCGTTAAAAAAGGGAACAGCAGCAAATCATCATCATCATTGACTTGTTCTCGGAGCTATCCCAAAGCGAAACTGATACTGGTCGGTAATAAACAGACTATAATTAATTATCTGTCGCGTGCTGCAGGCAGTGATGTGCCGTGTTATGACTAATTAGCCTCCGGCAACATGTTGCAGCTGAAAAACGCCTCACCAAGATTTGTGTCAGTACGCTTTTAAGAATTAGACAGCGAACATAAGCGCTTGCTTTTAACTAAAAAAATTGTACTGTGGCGGGACCTTTTGTACGACGAGTTCCTTCCAACAAGCTCTTAAATTTCGGCCGCGATCTAATTTTTAGTCACCATGTTTTTAAGTGAGGTAACGCAAGCAAGCCAGATGATAATTATTGTGCGACAAAAATACCCTCCAAAGGGTGCTAACTCTATTTAGAGCGTAATTAAGAGAGCAATGAAGACCTCAGTGGACGCGAAAATTTTCTTTTTATATTGCATATTGCCATGATCGTTAGAAATCGCACGGTTTGAGAGCACGTGCGTTTTTTCCCCCCTTTTCTGCAGCAACGGAGACTTGGACCCATGGTCAGCGTACGGAATCGATGCGGCACCCTCGCGTTTAGTCGAGTACCGTGGCATTCGAGGCGGGGCCCACTGCGTGGACCTGCGGTTTTCCAATGACCGCTGGGACCCCCCACTCGCTTCGGCTGGGCAGAAGGGTCGCCAAGAGAACGTTCCGGCGATGGCTGCTACCGTGAGACTGCACCTTCGGTCCATCGCACCGTGCGAAATTCTGGCTCTTGCAAATTTCATTCGCGAACGGAACAAAATAAACAACGGGAAGAAGAGAACATGTGCATTCGTACGTTTCGAATAGCGCGCCAAGGAACGAAAGCCAAAAGAAGCAATGACAGACCTGAACTACAACTACTCCTGAACACAGACACAAACAAGACAAATGCGTAGACAATGGTTAATCACACCAGGACAAAAAGCCGCCAGGCCTGCGCGGAACACGCAGCACTGTCACAGCGAAAGCTGGAAGAGCGGCCTTTCTAGAGCCTTTTTTAAACACTCTTGGGGCAACTACTACAAGCACACTTGCGTGGTACCCACTACGTCATAAGTAATAATAATTTTTGTGTAGTGGGGAAGCGTCCACTATGCAATTATTCGTCATTCTTTGGAAAAGCGTGGTACCCGCTTACACACTTGTAAGCATTAAGTGCACTTTGTTGATGCTGTGGCTGACGACGACGAAGAAATATGCCTGAGGCTTTTGTAATGGGTTTGGAGCATTGAACGACCCTCTCGTTACTTAATTCGCATTGTGTGACGCCTGGTTGTTACTTTACTCTTCTAAAACCCTTTACTACACATGTTAACGCGATTCCTTACCCGACACGAAGCCTGCATAGGGTCAGTTTTCAACGCAGTCTCAAGCACCGGCGTAGAGAGAGAGAGAGAGAGAATGAATATAGGAAAGGTAGGGAGGTTAACTAGCTACGTCCAGTTTGCTACCCTACACGTGGGGAGAGGAGAATAAGGGAGTAAAAGAGAAAGAGAGAGAGAAAGAGAGAAGTAGATGCACATTGCACACGACACACAAAGTCCAGGGTTTCACAGGCGGTCGCTCAGCGATGTTGCCTTCAAGAATTGTAGAAGGGCTCGTGTGGCTTTCTGGGCTGATGTACTTGTAGACCATGTACCCAAGATCTTTTCGAGAGTAAAGGGACGATCATCCAGTCTTCTCAAGGCACACTGGAGAGTCCGGCGGTCTTGTTCAAAGTCGGGACAGTGGCACAAGACGTGGTCAAGAGTTTCGTCACAGTTGCAGCTATCACACTTGGATGAGTCAGCCATACCTATGCGATGGCTGAATGAGTTTGTAAATGCTACGCCCACCCACAACCGACATAGCATTGTAGCGACACGTCGTGAAGTCTTTGATGGTAGGTGTAATTGGAGTAGCGATTCGAGGTTTTGTGGGCGACGAGTGGAGTTCAGTGGAGAATTCCAATGCGTAAGCGTGGCATTATGCGCGATGTGACGAAGTTCTCTTGCAGCGTCGACTCTTGACAGGGGTATGAGCAGTGTGGACGCTCCTTCGTGGGCACATCGGGCAGCGTTGTCGGCGAGGTGGTTACCACTGATCCCACAGTGACCCGGCAGCCATTGAAAGACTATGTCGTGTCCTTGATTAGTGGCGCGATGACTAATTTCATTGATTTGAGACACCAACTGATGGTAGTTTCCACGTCGTAGACTTCGCACACATTGAAGGGCCGCCTTGGAGTCGCAGAATACGGCCCACTTCCCGCGGGATTGTTGCATAACAAATTTCATTGCGGCTAGAAGGACGGCAAGCTCGGAGCCCGTAGATGTCGTGACGTGTGAAGTCTTGAACTTCCACTAGAAAGACCGAAGGCAGAGTTTTCCAGAGTTGTTGCGGCTAACCAGCATTCCATCTCCTGGAAGTTCTCGTCCGCAACCATACCGCTATGCCCAGAGTGGTGCCTTCAAATACCCCCCTGTGCACCTTGAGGTGCCGGGGATATACAAAAAAAGTTAGCCTGTCATCTGCAGCCCTCAAGCAGATCTCATTGGACCTTTTGCATATATCGTATGCTAACCGAATTCATATTTACACAGACGGTTCGGTCTCGGGAAGTTCGACGGGCGCCTTTGTTGCTCCATCTCGATCAAGCACCGGCGTAACTCAGTGGTAGAGTGCTGGGCTGCCACGCAGAGGGCCCGGGTTCGATTCCCATTCTGTCACAGGGATTTTTTATTTAATCAGTTTTTTTATTATTTCGCGCGATAGTTGTTACCGACACCGGCGGCGGACAACGGCGCAAAAACGGCGCTTGTTGTGATCTCATAACAGCTTTCGCTGTAAAAAGGTTATTTAAGAACGATAAACAAGATTGATATACACAACTGTATTATAGATTAGATTTAAATTTAGTGAGCAAACTACGCATGAATCACGGCAAAAGTGTGCACCACAGCCAACGAAGATGCGTCAATTTCTTTTTTTCATTGAGCGGGTCAACGCCCTGCTTCTTCCTAAGCCATGAACTATTTCCTAGCAGTACAGACAAAAATGTTGTTTTTTTTCCCCTTCGTTTGTCTATTTCTATCCAAAATATGTTGTTTGGTTACGTTGCGCTGGCTTCGAAAATCCACTTGTACTGAACAGGCTCCTCCTAAGGCAGTGAAATAAGGTAGCGCATAAACTACCTTAAAGCTAGCCCAATGCGGGTCGCAAATTGGGCGAATTGAAATATACTCATGATCGTCAGCGGAAAGAGCACGCATGACTGTGTCGCGTACAGTACATTCTTCCAGTCCTGCGTCTTGTATGCGCTGGTCATCATGAGTGATAGTGCGCTGCACTCGCTTAAACCCTCATTGGCGAAACACCTATGCCTGCCTACCTACTTCAGCAGGCTGCCAATGTATCACATCGCGCAAAGCCGTCGACATGCGAGTATGTTATCTCTCTCGGGGCAGTGACGATAAATACAAGACCAGGGAACAAACGCGGCCTTATCCTAGGATAGAAACGATAGCAGATTTCTGCGTTTACCGCAAGCCACGCGGCCTGAATCAATAGAGGGATGTATTCGGAAGCATTCCGCCGAGAGCACGTGTGTAGCGCAGTGGTGTTTGTGACAGCCGTCGGTACAGCTTGTGGCTTGAATCGAGGCGTCGCCGAATCGTTGCAATTAAGGCCGAAGCAAGGAGACCACACGGAGAAACACGACGGTGACGATGAATGCACTGTTACGAATAATCGTGGGCCTTTGTGCCATCCTCACGGCGCTGTGTGCAGCGGTTGACACTTCGTACAAGGAGTTCAAGTTCCGGACAAAGGTATTTTTATTCTTCTGAAAATTTTTATTTGAACACGCTGCATGCTCGTCGCAGCCCGTGCAACACGGACTATGTGGACACGGTTTTCGTACTAAAGTAGCCCTTAAGTAAAAGCAAGGGTGAAATTTCGGGATCAGAATTAAACACGTTGGACGTTGTTTGCAAATGTGCAAACCAAATGTGAAACGAAGATCACGGAACGAAGACCACGGGACAAGCGCTGTCCTGTTGTCTTCGTTCCTTAGTCATCCTTGTTCCTTTCACGCTGTTACTTTCTTTGCTTTAAATATGAACCAACTAGCCCTCATCAAGTTGTTACTACCGAAACCTTTATGTTTGGTAAACTATTTTAATGGGGAAACGGCCAACGGAAAGAGGGTTCATGTGAGTGTTCATTGGACTTACGAGTTGGCGAGTGTCTCAGCAATGATTCAGATTTGAGGAGAGTTTGGTAGTAATAATAGTAATTGTGACGTGCAACGTCATCAAGAATACAGTGACTACGCATGCGCAAGCCTGGTCTGCCTATGTACAAGTAAACCGGCATCAGGTAATAAAACGATCTTTCGTTTCCAGCTGCTCGGCTGTTCACACTAATTTTCAGGGTTTTATACGCCCAAAAGCCATATGATTAGCCTATAAGTGACGCCGTACTGGAGGGCTCCGGAAATTTCGACCGCCTGGGGTGCACCTAAAGATGAGTACACGAACCTTTACAATTTCGGCTCCATCGAAATTATAGATAATTCACATAAGATGGATGCAGTAATTTTCGAAGAAGATACGAGGTAGAAATAAATATCGGCCGCAAAACAGCAGTACGATATCCCAACTTTGAGTGACCTCATTTTATAATCTTCATTATATTCACATCACTGGAAACGGATAAAGGCCTCTGCGATTCATAACTGTGCTTTTCTCCAACCTTCTCTTCTCCTTTGTTTTTTTAGATGTGAAGCATCTTATGGCGAAAGCTTAATCCGGTGGTGGTGGTGGTGGTGGTGTGCCGCGTGCCCACCCTTACTGCGCATGCGCAAACAGTTAAAGAAAAAATAAAAATAAAAAAAACCTCCTCTCCCCCTCTCTCTCCTCTAGGCATCCCTCCCCACGGCAACCACACCCTCACTGCGCATGCGCCTCCCTTCCTCTCTCCCCTCTTACACTCCCCCCTCTCTCCATCCCTGCCCGCGGCGTCTAACTCCCCCCTGCGCATGCGCGTCCCCCCCTCTCTCTCCTCTCCTACGCTCCCCCCTCTCTCCTCTACGCATCCCTGCCCACGGCGTTCACACTCCCCACTGCGCATGCGTGTCACCCCCCTCTCTCTCCTCTCCTCCGCTTCCCCCTCTCTCGCCTCGCGACGCCGACGCAGGCAGCGTCTGCTAGCGAGTTTCTTGGTTGAAAAAACCGACTGCTCGCGCTGCACAACCGTTCACTGGCCATCCCGTATATATGGCAATGGATCTTGACCTCCAAGGGGGTGCCGGTGGAAGATTTCTCCTGTGCGTTGTTGAACAATAAAAATTCGCAGCGTGCGCGTTAACTAAAAGCGGAGTGCGGGTCTCTGTGTCCAGTCGGAGCCTTCTGTCTCTCATTGCCCATTAGCAGCGATTGGCATGTTCCAGTAGGAAACACCGCTCCATCACTGCGTGCTTTGCGCCTCCTCAGTTTTCTCTCCTTCGCAACGCTGCGATAGGGCCAGCGTCAACGCCACCGCCAGTGTAAGCGTTAGCGCCCGCTGCTTCACATCTACACATGGTTCCCTTTAGCGGGAGATGGTGTAATTTTTTTTTTTTAGTTGGACCACTTTGCATTTCACAACAATGAGACGTTCGAGATGCGCTACGTGATGGCTGATCAGTATTGGGACCGCGACGGCGGTCCGATATTTTTTTACACTGGAAATGAAAACTAAGTACCTTTTACATTTTTATATACTTTCATAACGCACCACCGCCCCCGAAAGTTTGCGGAACGCGAAATTTCCGAGAAAGCTATATTCCCACTTTGTCTGAGAACATATCCTGCAAATAGATGTTCCAGTCTGTAGTAGTTCTTGCGGCCTGCTCAGCTACCCGCCAGATTAGAAGTGCCGTGCACTAACAGAGCAGATATTCGCATTTTCAGTGCAGCCCACGTTCCGTAAACTTTTGTGGGCGGGTGTACCTTCTTTAAAGATTGACGGATTTTAAAGTTATTTACGTGTAATTTTTTTTACATAAATAGGAGCAGTCGAAATGATAATTTTTTGCGCTTCAGTGTGCAATTTTTACTTCGTTTTACGCTACGCAAGTTGTGTTGTTGTAAGGAAGAAAATGTGTTTGGCTTCAAAGCTTTCCTGGCTATATTGCAACCGGTTCTTTTCGTTTGACGTTATCCGTTTCTCGAGTTCCCGCCTTTTCGCGATATGACGCATTAATCCAGCTGCCTGTAAAACACGTGCCTTGTTGTCCGGCAGGGCATCATGTGGGAGTGGGCGCCGGAGTTCAATGCCCTCGTTGTGTTCGCCGAGCATCGCTTTTACGGCCAGTCGCTGCCCGTTCGGAAACAAGTCGTATGAGGTAAGTTTCAGCTTTGACGCGGTGCTGAATTTCGACGGCCTACAAGTTGCCACGTGCCTGACATCTGACCTCGGTCACCGCGGACCATATCAGCGCTTTTGAAATGATTTATGCGGCTAAGTCATCGCTGGCTACGAACATTTGCAATTGCTTTTCATAACTTTAGATTAGGAAAGCCTAAGTTACATTACCATAAGCTCTGGAAAACTCGGCTTATGTATAATATGCAGGCATGTTAGCAGGTCTCTGCACTTGCGTAATGCTGAACAAATAAAAAAAACTATATATATATACACACAGAAGGAAGACAGGGTTTCTAGGTCTGGTGCAATATTCACAAAAAAGTCAAACACACGCGCGTGCGAAGCAGTTTTATTTACGTTTCGCTCGGGGTCCGAGCTTCATCAGAATGAAATGTGTAGAAACAGTGCCGTTAATATACATGCCCATATCAGGCGGAGTGAAGATGTTTTAACCAAATCTGATATACAAACGTGTAGTTATCGATGAAATAGCGCATGAACAGCTCAGGACAATGGTGATACATTTGATACTCTACGACGCTGAAAATATACACGTGGGAAAATGCACAGAAAAGTACCAAAAAAAAAAAAGCAAAGGTAAAATCGGAAAGGTTAAAGCACTAAGAAACACAGAAGCACAAAATATTTACGGTAATGTAAGTACAATGCCCATTTATGCCCACGATAGATGGGTTAAAGCGACAAGCAACTCAATTTGCCAGCGCATTCGTTTAAACCAGACGCGATTGTTTCGAACTTGTGAATCAGGAAGGATTGCAGGAAGGAATCAGGAACCGGCAAGGCAACGACCTGGCCTGCAAGGGACGCTCACCGGCTTACCTCGCCTACGGGGGCCCGCGTCCCACAAGAACGCGGTCCGCGCCCCCACTAGAACGCAAGAGACCTCATTGTGCACTGCAGGGAACGCGTAACGGCGTTGCTGCTAGACGCATTGCGCGTCCTGTGAAAACGCTTGACGCACGTGCATGGACCGATATAAAAGGAGCTGCCTCTCGCTGGCCTGGGCGGGCACTCTCGAGTCTCATGTAAAGGCGCGTCTCTACGCCTTGTTTGTTTGCAACTCTTGCGTGTGTTTTTTTTTAGCAAGAAGCCTCGCAAGAGTTCTCCTTCACTGGAACCTGGGTGTCCGCCTGTACCCCCTCTTCGGTCACATCAACTGGTTGGCAGCGGTGGGACCGGTTCGTGTTCTTTCCAGGTCCCGACGCTGGTGAGTGCTCACTTCCCGTAGAGATTCTGCCAGGTGTTTTGGATAGATGCTGAGGTTTATCCGAAGGGGTAGATTGGTTGCTGCTTTTTGAAGGCTTGTGTATTTTTAGCGGTACCTTCACGGCAGTTTGAGCTACGTAAGTCTGCACAGGGGGTGGACCATGGGCTTGTAACAAATTGAGGAAACCGGACTTAGTGCTGTTGTGCGAGGTGCTGGGGATTGAGGTGGCGACATTTGCATAGAAAGCCTCTTTTGAATACAGGACAGTTAAGGACTCCGGCGCCGATGAGGAGGAGCTTTCCAAGTGTTGGGAGCTAATTCAGGAAAAGATGCAAAGGGCCCGAGAAGACGAGGAACGAGAGCGGATAGCGATTGAGAGAGACTGTCAGGCGTAAAGAAGAAGCGCAAAGCCAAGAAAGGGAGCTTGAGCGCTTGCGGCTTCAACTTCAGATTGCAGAGGCAAAAGGCGCTAGCGGTTTGGGAACTGGATATGGAGAGATTCAGGCAAGCGCACGATTGAGCATGAGAGATCTCTTGCAGCCTTACACAATGAGCGAGGACATTGGGTTGTTCCTTGTAAATTTCGAAAGAACCTGTGGGAGGATGGGGTTTGATCGCGCCACGTGGCCTCAAAAGCTGCGAATGGTATTGCCTTGCGAGGCAGCGGACACGCTTGCGCGTTTGCCAGCAAAAGACGCAGATGATTATGACAAAGTGAAGGCTGCGCTCCTAAAAAAATTCGGCTTTCAGCAGAAGCGCTTCACCGCCAGTTTAGGGACGCTCAGAAGCAAACGGGCGAAACATTTCAGGAGTTTGCATTCAGCATAAAGGCCGATTTGGTGGGGTGGCAAAAGGGAGAAGGTGTCTACGAGGATGGGGACAAGCTGGTGGATTTGATCTGCCTTGAGAAATTTTATGGGTGTTTAGATGAAGAAATGCGTCTATGGATTCAAGATAGACCGGGCGAGAGAAACACTGAACGCGCGGCTGAGCTCGCCGATGAGTACACTGTCCGTCGCCAGTCACGGAGAGCACGCGTTCGACCACTTGGCAGTGAAGAAAATTAAGGCAAGGTTGTTAAGGGAGTTCTATTAGCCTCGTTGCTTTTAAATATGTTGAGAATTATGTGAAAACATGCGATGCATGTCAAAGAGTTGGAAAGCCTCACGAAACCCGTAAAGCGCCCACAAAGTTGGTGCCCCATAATCGCAGAGCCTTTCAGGCGTCTCGTTGTAGATGTAGTAGTGCCCTCTCGTCTCGTGTCATGGCTCTGTTCTCTTGTGATGTCAAGGCGCCTTGTTTCGTAAAGCCTGTAAATATGTATATAAAACGCGTGTTCGTTTTGTAAGCAAGAAGCCTCGCATATAACGAAGACGACGAAGGTGTGGCGGGGAGCGCGTGATTTCGTGCCGACCGTGCGCGTGAGGCCAGCCAACCAGCTGATGACTTGTGGTGGCCCGTAGAGGTGGCGTGCCACGATTGGTCCACGTGTGAGGAATACGTGGCGATGTGCTTGCTGGCTGGGGACTAGCCGAAGTAGCGACCGACGCAAGACAGCGGACCGAAGCGTCGGACGCCGGCCATCCAGGGTCCAGCTAGGGAACGCGACCGTCCGTGCTGCTGCCACCCAACCACCAGCGGGGGGCGCGTTGCAGGCACGAATACTGCATGTCGGGGCGCGGCCTGGCCTGCTGTTCTGTTCCTCGCAGAGAGCATTGCGGATCACGGCGAGGTGTCTCCGCGGTCAGATGTTCAGCACAACGAGCGTGGCCTCACTAGCGGTCACGGTTGCGCCGAGCATCGCGTCTCGACGCAAGCTGTTTGCTGGGCAGGCTTGGCCTTTCCCTGCACGGAGCATCGCGTCTCCGATGCGGGTTGACTGCTCCGTAGTCGCACCCACGCTGTCAAGCGTCATCGTCGCTACAGCGTCGCACTTCGAGACGCAAACCGCTTCACATCGCCTTTCGTGCGCCTCCCGCCCAGCACCTCAGCGTCCGTCGTGCCTTCCTACCGCACCGTGAGGTCTTTGAACTTTCTATCTTGGACTCGCGTTCACTGTAGCCCTCGAATAGTTTCGTCTGTTCTCCATGTACTTTAGTGTTTATTTTAGCTGCTTCTGTTTGTGTCATATAAACGTCGTCTGTTTTTTACGTCGTCTGGGTCCATTTCCTCTACGCACGGCACGCGCAACAAGAGTGACGATAGTCCTTATACACTTCTTTAGAATTTATCTGGAGTCCGCGACAGGATTAAGCTCTTGTTTTTACGATCATTAAGAGCCTGACCTTGTTTGTGTGCCGTGGCTGAGAGATGGACCTGGAGAAGATGGTGCCATTCATTGCCTAACTTACTAGGAACCTAGCAGAGGAATAGATAACTAGTTGTGAAATCAGCTAAGCTAAGCTAAGTATATACTAACGCAGGGGACAGGAGCGTTGAGGGTGTGATCTAATTTTGGGGGGCAGTGATGTAGTGTGGGCGCGGTGGATGCGCTTAGACAGCACGTAGGTCGAATCCGTCTCGGATTTATTCGGAAACAGTAAATGCACTCTGCTTTCGCTACAATTAGCAACGCCGGAGTAGTAGGTCGTGCAAACGATAACGCAAAGCTTGGGAGCAAAAATTGTAGGACACTTTGTACATTCCAAAGTGTGTTCGGCGAAAGCTTGTTGCCATTCGACTGACTATGCCATGTCTTTTTTTTACGAACTCAGTTGGATGGCACATAAACGGAATGAGTGCGTGTTCTCTTTTTCAATTGTTTACCGCGAATCGCAGCGAGACGCGAGGCTAATCTGCCTCCGTTTCGCATGCGTTCGTATTCTCGCGCTTCGCGCATCGTGCAGGCGCCATCCGCGTTCCAGCGCTTAAATTGACGGACACTTTGTAAATTCCAAAGTGTGTTCCGCGAACGCCTGTGCCCATTGAGACGGGGTTGGTCAGAATGGAACGCGATGCGCGCGTCTCCCTCCTTGCATGATTGGACACGCCGGGCACAGCGACGCTACGCAAACAAAGCGCGAGTGTTGTAGAGTCCGACGCGACTGGCGTCCGTTTGCGCGCCCCGGCGGCCACTTAGCGCCATGCCAGGGCGTGGCCAGGGCACAGACGGAGGGACGGACGCCGTACGGACGGACGTGAGCATAGGACATTAAACGCTTTCGCTTTAAAGTGGCTTGACGGGTGACGGCGACGGCAGTCATGGGGACTTCGTCAGCCTAGAAGGGCTTGACAATGTGAAAGTGGCGTTAGGTGTAGGCGCCTTGAAGACGGGAAAAACGTGAGACATGCGGGTGAAAGAGCAACGCTTCAGCTTCATGCGACGCTTCCAGAAAAAAAAATGTCACCAAGTGAATTGGGCTTTATATGGTTAGTCTCGGAGCAAGACTGAGTGAAGGTGGCTTCTATGAAAGCTATGTAGGACGATAGTAGCAGTGATCTTGACGGATATGTGGGAAAGATGCTCAGAAGTAGACAGCCTCGAATGGAGTGGTTCTATATTGTGTTAGGACGAAGCAACGGATAGAACAGAGTAACGATTTAGAGCAAAGTATAGTTCATCGGAAGGCATGGTTCGTTGAACGAAGTAATGTTCCAGAGCGACTAATTACGAGAACGTGAAGTGAAATGTATGGGACCATATAGTTACGTGCGCCCTGACAGCACTAGAATGGCGAGTTGAAAAAGAAAATATCCGATCTAGAGGTAGCGTTCAAGGAGCCAGAAACTGTCACGAACACGCTGAAGGAGAGTGCCACTTGTTTGTCAGGATTGTAGAAACATGAACAAATTTAAGTGGGTATTTGAAGTCACTGACTGCTCCTGTTCAGGGAAGCAGCTATGTGCTGCCCGTGGAATCATGATTGCGTGACAGTACAGGTCTGTTATTCTGAAATACAAGAAAGGATGACATCTCGCGCTTTTCCTGGTTTTCGCTACATATATCCATGCTTGGTTGGGAAAGTTTCTATTTTTCTGAGATGTGTCATTATAGACACAAATCGGGTTTTGAATTATTGTGCCATCCCTAGGTAGTTGAGTGCAATTAGCTTGTGTTGTTGTTCTTGATCACTGTGCTATAGTGTGAGAAAAAGTCAGTTTCGCCGCAAGGGCGAAGCAACGAATGCGATAGCAAGAATGCCAAGATCGATGAGCAGCTCGATACTTGCAGCTCCTCGCTGAAGCACAAAGAAGGACGCTCGAAAAGGACGCGCAGGTATACACAGAATGGTGAACAACTATCACAATTGTTACGCCTGGGTGTTTGACCAACGCGCTGCAAGTGTCAACGCAGAACCCGACGCTCTTCGATATTTCTTCTTTAGAAGTGCGGTGCGCGAAATGACCCCTCAGCGTCTCCTGCCTGGCGGTGGCGTTTGACGCAAGATGTGGGCGGTGTTCTTTTTTTTTTTTGTTTCCACATCACGAGTGGGTACAGAATGGGGCGCCTTTTTTCGTGCGCGTCTCAAGAAAAGTTTTCATATTGAAAAAAAAATGTAGGAGCGTTGCGTGATAGAAAACACGCTCAAGCTCCTGCGAGATCTGCATACCGCCAGCGGTAAATGATGTCTATAAAAAGCTTGCCGTTATGATGCCGGCGCATGCATGGCGTGTGGCTAAGTGGTCTAACGCAGCACGCAACGGCGCGAGGGGTCGCTGGTTCGAATCGCCAGTCGGGTGCCTTAAAATCTTCCGATTTATTTTTCTTTACGCCTTTTTTATATATATGCACACATATACATATCGAGGGCGCGATGGCGACGGCAAAAATCAGCCGAGAGTCTCCATATAATTGCTATCGCAATAAAAGTTGTTTTATTGAAACAAATTTCTTGTGGAACAAAACGTGAGAACCACAACGAAGGTACGGCGCCGAGCGCGCGTCATTTCGTGCCGACTATACGCGTGAGGCCAACGCCACCTAAAGATTCTTTAGGTGGCGTTAGTGAAGCACTGCAGGGGCCTGGATTTCCGGCCCGGGCCCGGCCCGGGCCTGGAGGGTTGTTTAAGCTTACCCGCCCGAACCCGGCCCGGTGATTCAAAGCGAGGCCCGGGCCCGGCCCGTACCCGAGGAAAAAATTTGCCTACCCGGCCCGGCCCGGTCCGACCGCAGATCCGGCCCGGCCCGGCCCGGCCCGGCCCGGCCCGACCGCAGATCGGGCCCGACAGAGGCCCGAGCCAATAATCTGGGTGGTGTCGCCCGAACACGAAATCGAGAAGGTGTATTAAGTGGCATCTATCTATGGTGGAGCATGCTTCGCTAGCAATTATTCTTTAACCTAATGTAATTTCTCGTAAAAGGGGTTCATGGTGGAAACAGCTGAGCTGATACACTGGATGCAATGAATGTTTGCTTGGCAGTGGTACACTGTACCTTACTTTTTCTGCAAATACTATGGGGATGCAATCAAGGCTCGGACGGACACCCGTGTGGTCGGGAAGAATCATTGAATAAAAAAATCTGGCATTTCCACGAAGTGAATCATGACGAGTGGGCGAAGCACTGGGGATCGTTCTTACCGTAAATCACCTGTGACATTGCCCACTCGCGCATGTAAATGAGTGACAACGCGCGTGTACAGTATATACAATGTTTTTTTTTTTTTTGCCGTTGAGCGCCGCTTCGCACGTCCTCAACTCCGGGATAGCAGCTTGTTGTCGGCGTTGCAGTTTTGCCTTTCGCGGGTGAGATCGCGTTACCCGGTCGTTTTCATCCATGGCAGAAAGAGAATGTGTGGTCTGGAAGGCGCTTATTCTTCATTGTCATCAGCGTCATCGTCATCGTTATGACGTATAGTGGGTACATTCTATGTGCTGTGCCGTCATGGCAGAAATAGAATGTGTGGTCTGAAACGCGCGTATTCTTAATCGTCATCAGCGTCATGGTCATCGTCATGGCGTATAACGGTTACCTTGCAAGTGCTGTGCCGTGATGGCAGCGTCATCGTCATCGAACTAGCGTGGCTACACCGGGAGAGTGATGTACAAGCCTCCACCTTAAGGAGCTTCGCGCCTAAAAGACGATGACACCGACCACAAGGGAATAAAAATGAGTTGAAGTTGCGGGACCCATAATGGGAGCCTTGTTCAGAATCGTTGTGAACAAAGCTCCCGTTTTGGGTGCCGAAACGTCAACCATGGGGATCATCAAGAGCGTTTCGCAGCAGATATTGTAGCAAGGAAAGTGATTTGCAGCTTGAGTTCAGTTTCAATAGAGAGCGCAATAAAAACAGAGGACACAAGGAACAGAACGCTCTCTTCACTTTGTTTACATTGCTGTGTATTAAAATTTAAAGCATGCTCTAACGACCAAGCCAATCGTGCACCCTTCATGATATGTAGCGCCTGTCTTCAGCATAGTAGCCCCTTGCTGCCACCGCTGCTAGTATATACACTCTAGCAGTTGTTTGTGGTATATTAATGCGACAGCGTTAAAAAGCTCGTTTCGCAGGAAATTCTGGCGTCGGCGTCGGTGTCGTTGGTTGTCAGCGAAAAATCATCTTGTCCGTGACCGAAAAATCAAGAAATATGCACATAAAATGAATAATAAAAATTTCTGGGTCGAGTGAGGATCGAAACCAGGCCGCCTGCGTGGGAATCAGGTGTTCTACCACACAGCCACACCTCTGCTTAGAAATACATCGAAAATAACTTCCTCTGCTTTGAAATGCAGTGAAAATAACTTTCTTCACAAACAAGCGCGTCCTGTAATATAACAATATAACCTCACAATATAACATGTAATATCGCAGTAATATTGCGTGGTACAAACGTGCATTGTCATCGGGTGTCACAACACGAGAATATCATAACGACTTCGTGGTTTGAAGCCGGCCACCCATTACAAAAGGCACACACGTTACTGCGCGTATTCCCTTAACACCACGCAGTGGGTGCATAGCATGTACGCACAAAGTGGTTGAAATACGCACTAGGGACGGGACATCGCTATCACGTTCACCTCTTAAAGCCGAAGCTTAAGGGTCCCCCCAATTTTTTTACAGCTTGGCTCTTCACATTTCATTGTGCAAGAAATCAAATTATGCGCTGTTGCATCATATATCGTGCCGTGCTAAAGTTTCTCGCACTGCTTACGCTAGCAGGGGAGTACGTCTGCCTTGCGAATTATGAAGGCGTCGCCTGTCTTTGTTCCACCACTGGAGCAAATTTAGGATGTCTCTGCGGCCTTCTGCACAATGAACATAGCTGTCCAGCTCATCCCTTCATTTCTCTCGCTTCCGAACGTCGTGCCGGTCTTCAATGTCATCTATAAAACTCCTCTTTGAGCGTTTCTCCTTGCAGTTCTCAGCAGTGTATGTTATGTATGCTTTGCACCGCGCTCTCTCTCTTTTTTTTTTTTTTTGATATTATAATGTTGTACGCCTTCTTAACGATGTTGTACTGGTAGAGAAGGTGGTCATTGGACTATATGACTGACAGGAGGAGGACGAAGAGATCTCGATCTAATTTCAGGGTTTGTTTCAGTTTGGTAATAAAGGCTCGAATAAGCTTTTCCACGCTTACTCATATGGTTCGAGGTAAAGGGACATCGATCACATGGCACGGAATTAGTAATTAAGGCGAGGTTTTGACGGAAGCCCGTCTGGTCGGGAAGTAACATGATAGAAATAAAAGGACACCGTCCACGAAAAAGAATACGAAAAAGACGTTTCGGCTCCCCTGACGGGAGCCTTGTTCACGACGAAAGCGAGGACGAGTGAAGCGATGTTTATGAGGGCTTTAAAATGTGACGTAAGCACCGGGCGTAGATAAGAGGGAGGGTTCCGTCGTTTCGGTTCAATGTCTTATCCGTCGTTTGAATCTCGATGGATTCGTAATTGTATTTTTTTCAAGTCAGACATTTCGTGAGCAAATATACTTTGCCCGATGCCTTGTTTAATGGACCTCTGCTATTCCTGCACATTCCAGCGTTGTTGTGGCATTATTAAGTATCTCTCGCACTATATAGCGCAGGGGTCTCAAACACGCGACCCGCGGCCCGCACACGGCTGCTTTCGTACGATATTATTTTCTTTATAAGTACTTCCTTATGCTACATAGGCATGACAGGCCTAAAGCATTTTTTTTTGTGAGACCCCCCCCCCCCCCCATGCGTCCACTATGCGTTCATTCATAACCGTGAAAGAAAAGTCGATATTTCAGAATCGGCGTCCAGATTTTAATCATTTTGCAGATAGGTATAGATATGTTGTTGGAATCTCGCCACCAAATACCCTTCAGAAATGACCGATATATCAGACATGGGAAATGTATTTCAAATGGCGAAATCAGGTGACATTTGGTACAACCTATTCCCCACCCCCCATCCCTCCTACCCCCCTTGCCCTGGCCCTTGCGGGACTAAATTTCCGTGAATGCAGACCGTTAGCTGATGTGAGTTTGAGAGCCCTGCTATAGCAGAACAAGACGAAAGCTCAAACGCTAACAATGTGGGCGCACAAAGCAGGCTGTGCATGTCCATCTCACTTGACATGATCACTGGGAGCCGTGACAGAGCCACGGAAAACAAATGTATTGATAGGGATCCTATGTAACGAGACTCCGTGCAGTCCGTTCGTTTTACAGCGAAAGCTGTTATGAGATCACAACAAGGGCCGTTTTTGCACCGTCGTTGTCCGCCGCCGCCACCGGTGTTCGTAACCACTATCGCGCGAAATAAGAAAAAAACTAACTAAATAAAAAATGTCCATGACGGAATGGGAATCGAACCCGGCCCCTCTACGTGGCAGCCCAGCGCTCTACCACTGAGCTACGCCGGTGCTTGAAATTGCGGTGCAAACTGGCCCTATGCCGGGTTCATTTCGGGTAAGGAATCGCGTTAACATGTGTTGTAAAGCGTTTTAGAACAGTAAAGTAACAACCAGCCGTCACACAATGCGTATTGCGTAACGAGTTGGTAGTTCAATGCTCGAACCCATTACAAAAGCCTCAGGTATAATTCTTCATCGTGGTCAGCCACAGCATCAACAAAGTGCACATAATGCGTTACAAGTGTGTAGCGGGTACCGCACTTTTCCGAACAATGACAAATAATGGCACATTGGACGCTTCCCCACTACACAAAAATTATGATGATTTGTGGCGCTGTGGGTACCATGCAAGTTACCTTTTGCCCCAAGAGTGTTTATTTAAAAAATGCTGTAGAAGGGTCGCTCTTCCGGCTTTCGCTGTGACTGTGCTGCGCGTTGAGCGCAGGCCTGGCGGTTTTTAGTGGAGGGCTGGAATATTCAAGATCGTTTCCCAGCTTTAGAGCATTTCCGATGATAAGTTATAAATTTATTATATCACTTTAATTACTGTGATCACAGAATAACATGTGGGATATAAAATAATAAAGAATGCGAATAAAGCCCAGAATAGCCAGATGTTAACTATGTAAGCATCGGGCCTATTATTTTTAGCTCACCCGTTTCAGATAAATCAAGTAGCCCCATATGCAAGAAGCAAAAAAAAAAAAAAATTCGGTACTTGTCTATCATAGAACTCCAAATAGCTTGCCCTACATAAACGAAGCATTTTTTTGCGAGATAAAATGTCAAAGATAGATGTATGCGCAATTTCTCTGGAATAAACTTAAAGGGACACTAAAAGAAGAATATTTTTTTTCATCAGTAAATCACTCTTTTACAATTCCAAAATAACCACGCTCGGCGTGACAAAACTTGGTAATCGCGAAAATGCGGCTGCCGAAGCTACCTTGAAGTTCGCATAGCAGAAGTCGTCACGTTATAGATTCTGACGGCGTCTACTGGGGCCTGCGTGGATCCTAATCGGTAAAAATGAAGTAAATTGACCTCTGAGAAGCCCATACTTAACATACCAAGTTTCAGGAAATTTTGAAGATCCAGTGCCCCCAAAATACGACGAACGCAGCTTGAAATTCGTGACGCCACACCCGGAGATTTCAGCGCGAAATTCTAAAACGGAACTTTGGTTTTGATTTTTTTTTCTGTGTGAATAAAGTTATGGTGATGAAAGGAGTGATATTCAAATTCTCAGATTACACATTATTAGTCTAAACCACTTCAGTGCTTCACTTTCGTGTCCCTTCAAGAATTGAGAAAAGTCCAGGCCCGGCCCGACCCGAGCCCGCCACCTCGAACCCGGGCCCGGCCCTAAGCCCGGAGCTTCAGGCCCGAGCCCGGCCCGGGCCCGCCGTGAAACCTACTTTACCCGGCCCGGCCCGGCCCACGGGCCGGGCCGGGCCCGTTTTCGGGTAGGCCCGAGCCCGTGCAATGCTCTAATGTAGACTGTAGCGCTGGCTCGGCTTCGACATCGGCACTCGGCTGAACACATGTCTGTTCTCAGCACCATTGTCTGATGGAACACAACCACGTCCTCACCGACCAACTGCACAACGTCGTTACACTACACTTCCTCCATCACCGACTGTCTTCTCCTTCTGCTCCATGCGGTCATATTCGTTTTGCGCCAGGATTCGAGATTCTTTGACATGACTCACTCATTCACAGCCTAGCGGCTGCTTTGTCAAGAATGTTGAAGTTCCCGGGTGTTCAACTGGCGGCGGCGGACGCGTCGGCGGGAGCTGTGTGGATTTCTTGACCCTGCCAGTTCTTGCGCGGGAGCTCGCGCTCGCGGCGGCCATCCGCGCAGGGAGCGTGTGCTTTCCAGACGCCTATTGTCAGCGCCTGCTCAATTATAACTGTCCGCGTGGTTATTTGATGCTGGTCTTTGAAGGTGGTTTAAGCGCTCTTTTCTGAGACGCAAGCTCCAATCATAACGCTGGAATGTACCGTCATGCATGTATATAATACCTGTGTTACCGACGATCAGATTATCGACGACCGGCGATTGTGCTAGCCGCTGATACGGCACTATAAGTGTTACTTTTAGGGGCGAAGCTCCTTAGGGCTGTGGGTCGTTCCCTCCTCTGTAATAGTATGTTGTAGTAGCCACTTCTAGTTAGTTTTAAGAATTGCTCACTAGATGGCGTTGTGTGTATATGTCCTTGGAAATAATATCACTAGATGGCGTTAGTGGTTTTCGTATAGTTGACGATTAAAGAGGATAGATGGCGATGTTATAATTAAGGGATCGTCGGGCCGACGCGCTACTCGGAGTCGAGCACCGGAGGGGGACTCCATCGTGATCAACGGTGAGGTGAACTTCACCAGAGAGGAGGTAGTCAGCTCCACAGTGCTCTCGTGTGAGTCGCATGCAAAACCAGGGTAGCCGGTATCTGCGGAGCATGCGGCGGCTCCGGTACTCACGGCGGCACAAGCCATAGCCAAGGACGCGTGGCTTTCACAACTCACAGCAGCGTTCTGTGGCGATGCATGCGGAGGCGAGGCGTTGCGTCGACACTGGTGTGGACTTCGATGTCTCAGTAGGTGGCGTCGTCTTCCTCTGTCGTGGAACGCAAACTGGCGTTGTCGCTAAGGCTGGGAGCGCCCGGAACACAAGTCGGCGACGATCGTGCCCAGCTCACGATCGAACACCCAGGATCATGCAAAGACGTGACACGTGTTGTCACGTCTTTGCATGGTCGAGTGGGCAATGTACGGGGGGGGATTCACGGTTACCCGAATGATCCCTCCGAGCTTCGCCCACTCACCATCATTCACTTCGTGGATATGCTGTGATTTTTTTATAGGCCTATGTTCCCCTAGTACAGCATTCAATCTTTACCGGATATATTTCGCATTCTTCACCTTCGCAACTACGTGACAATAGTTTCACTAGAATGTGTCATTGCACTAGTGTCATTGTAGTTAAGTGCTATCCATTATAACTATAGTGTCACTAGAATGTTGCACATAGACACCAAAAGTATTTTTTATGAAGGAACAGAGGCGCATAACGCTTAATCACTGAATTTATCCGGAGCTTGATTTCTGAATTTTAATTGATGCAATAAGCTTGACTCTTGGGCCCCAGCGTAGCGTGTTCAAATTACGGCCACGTAGTTTTTCCATCCGACCAGAATTCTGATTAGGTTAGCGACAAGGCATTTTCTCCAATTAGAATGGACAATTAAGATCGCAGAGTCAAGCTGTCATACTTTGGCAACCTTTGTGCCCACAGGCGAAACGGTCAGCGCCAGCCTGCCTCTGGAGCCTCTGGAGCCTCTGGCGGCGACTCTGGGCCCGGATTTTCTTCCCAACATTGCCACTGTAGCAGCTGCGAGAGTAGGCGAGGGGGGAGTCTGTACCGGACGATTACTGGCTCCCACAGCTGCGCGGGCACATAGGCTATAACGCCGACGGCAACTTCTTGGTCAGCTCGAGCTACCTGTCCCGGACCAGCATTTTCGCGCATGCCTCCCTCGACCACAAAGTTCAGAGATGTGAGCAACAATCGCATTACGTAGATTAGAAAGCAAACGGACTAGCAGGCTGTATGACATAGGATTTCTTTTGTATCTATTGTATTCCTGTGTAGTATACCTGTATACCTTCTTCGGTATACCTGTAACAGGTACTCCTGGTTTTGTGGTCAGTGTATAGCCGCATTTAACTCTTTTAACCAGCACTTGTTAACAAATGTAATACTCCTTGGCTCATTATTCTGTTGGCTGACATTAGGTCGATTAAGAGTGAATCAGGCATTTATTCATTTAAGGATGAGCATGCATATCGCCTTTAAATGTCAGAGTTGGCGCCACCAGTGCTCACGGAATTCCCGGAATCTACCTTGCCTACTTAATAAAATAGGCCGCTTTAGGGTTGTAGCTAATCACCACACTTTTGTGTCGGCCACCAGCATAAAACTTTTCGCTCCTACGTAGTGGATTACCCACTGCCTTTCGTAACGGGGCTCGCACTAACAAAGCCCTGAGCACATATGTGTTGTTATTGATTGGACGCCTTCTTATCAATATTCGCAGCATCAAGATTATTTTTGGCAGAATTCTCGCGTAATAGCTCTCTGTCGATACCGCACCAGGTTAGTAACAATCACATTGTACTACAACGCAGGTGGTAGTAATAGAATTGTCTGCTTAAGCTTTCCTCGTATTTCCCTTCGTGTGCACTGCACGCGCCATAATGGGACAGTGGTGTAACGATTCCTGTGTTTTACGTTGCGTCGGTGTAAAATCACCCCTTTGCACTTGCTGCAGCGGCGCGGTACGCCACAATGGGCGCACTCATTCCTGCGCTCTATTTTCGACTCCGACGCCAAGTACTTCCCACCGTGGGCTCGCCGCTACGTCGACCTGTGCTTCGTCGCTTCGGCGTCGTCGGTGCTGGGTCGACCGGTAGAACCGTTGCGGGCCATGAGATTTGTGCGTGCACGCTGGTCAGCGCAGCTCGCCTGGCTGTTCAAGTCCATGGCGAGTCGTCGAAGAAGCCAGCGAAAACAAGCAAGCTGCTTCGGCAGCTCTCCATAAGGTCCATGAAGGGAAGCAGCAGCTGATCAGAAGTTTGTTCAGCACAGATTATTTTTCCGCATACTGTGTTTTCTGGAGTGCGGAGAGCCGGACGGTGAGGACGTGTGCAACGACATGGTCCGATCTGACCGGCGCTTTTCTGGAGGCCTTCCATTGTGACGCCGGTTCCGCTGAGTGGCCTGGAAGCTGCGACTGTCGCGGCATGGACCGCTGCGAAACCCACTTTGCCAGCCAGTTGAGATGTTCAGCCTAGTGTGGTTTGAATAACACTCGATTTTTTTTGCTGCCGAAGTTTCTCGGCTTTGCAATGACTTCACATTAATAAAACAAACATGGGCTCATAAACTCCACGAGGAAGCTATTGTTAAGGCTGATCCACATGAAGCGCATGCTGCAGTGAGATTTAGTCCGCGTCACGTTGGGTCGCATCGATTTGATCACATGTGCTGTAACTATAGTGTGAAGAGACAAGCAGCCGAAGTTCACACGTAAAAAATTATGGGGGGCATTATGTAACCGCTTCAGTTTCACCTTTCGCGTTGTATTAGCGCTAGAGCAGACCACCTTGGTCCGTGAAAGTGTCATCGTCTTCGCATACTGTGGCACACTTAAGATCACTTCTCGATGGCAGTTATTGAATCCGAGTCCTGGGTGGATGCACTGTCTGGAACTATTCAATAAAAAAAGTCTACGCATCTCCACGAAGTGAATCATGACGAGTGGGCGATACACTGGGGATCGTTCTTACCGTAAATCACCCGTGACATTGCCCACTCGCGCATGTAAATGAGTGACAACGCGTGTGTACAGTATATACAATGTGTTTTTGCCGTTGAACAGCTGCTTCCCGCGCCCTCTACACCGGGGTACCAGCTTGCTGTTGGCGTTGACGTTTTGCCGCTGCTTCCCGAGCTCTCGCCCCCCGGGGTAGCTTGCTCTCTGCGTAGACGTTGAGCCGCCGCATGCCGTGCTCTCGCCTCCGGAGTAGCAGCTTGTTGTCGGCGTTGCCGCTTTGCCTTTGGCGGGCGAGAGCGCTTTCACGATCGTTTTCATCCATGGCAGAAAAAATTGGGGGGACGCTTAAGCTTCGCCTAAGAGTTGAACGCGATAGCGATATCCCGTCCCGAGTGCGTACTTCAACCACTTAGTGCATACTTGCTATGCACCCACTACGTTGTTTTAAGGGAATACGCGCAGTAAGGTGTGCGCCTTTTGTAATGGGTGGCTGGCTTTAAGCTACGAAATCGTTATGATAGTCGGCAATGTACGCTTGTACCACGCAATATTACTGGGATATTGCATGTTATATTGCGACGCCTATATAAAGGACGCTTGCGTTTGCGAAGCATGACAGTGATTTTCCCTGCATTTCCAAGCAGAGGAAGTTATTTTCACTGTATTTCCAAGCAGAGGCGTGGCTGAGTGGTAGAACACCTGCTTGCCACGCAGACCGGCCTGGGTTCGATCCTCACTGAGACCCGGAAATTTTTAACGCGATAGCGTTAAAGAGCTCGCTTCGCAGAAATTCCGGCGTCGGCGTCGGCATCGTTGGTTGTGAGCGAAAAATCATCATCTTGTCCGTGACCGAAAAATCATCATCTTGTCCGTGACCGAAAAATCGAGAAAGATGCAAGTAAAATAAATAATAAAAATTTTCGGGTCCGAGGAGGATCGAACCCTCCCGGGTCGTCTGCGTGGCAAGCAGGTGTTCTACCACACAGCCATGCCTCTGCTTGGATATACTGTGAAAAGAACTTCCTCTGCTTGGAAATGCAGTGAAAATAACTTCCATGCTTCGCAAACGCAAGCGTCCTTTATATAGGCGTCGCAATATAACATGTAATATCCCAGGAATATTGCGTGGTACAAGCGTAAATTACCATCGGGCATCAGAATATGTGACTATCATAACGATTCCATAGTTTAAAGCCAGCCACCCATTACAAACGGCACACACCTTACTGCGCGTACTTCCTTAACACCACGTAGTGGGTGCATAGCAAGTTCGAAAACATTTCCCACATTTGCCGCGCATAACTTCTCCTGGTTTAAACCATACTACCCATTACTTGGTATGCACTAAGTGATTGAAGTACGCAGTAGGGACGGGATATCGCTATCGCGTTCAACTCCTAAAGGCGAAGCTTAAGGGTCCCCCTAATTTTTTTATTATTTATTTTATTAGCAATGTTTTATGCCGGGTCCCACCAAGACTTTAGTGACGTATTTCCGTCACGAATATGACGTTGATAAAATGGACGACACGAAACGAGAAAGAAAAAAAACTTCTAGAAAAATGTTTCTCCACCCGGAAATCGAACCTCCGACTCCTCAGCCCTCGACGGCATGCGCGGGACGCTCTACCGACTGAGCTGAAGAGTTCGAATCGAGTGGGTGTCTTACCAAGTAAGAATAATAAAACTAGTTGTTTTTCACGGTCTTCTTGTTCTTACTCAAAAATAATGTGGTTTGATTTGATTAACTTGCACATGACCTCCCCTAGCCACCGGCATTCTTCGCCACTTCCCCCGTAGTGGGTCAGCGCTATAGGATAAGAAGCAGGTCAGGAGCACGCAAGCAATGTCCCCTTCATCATCGCGCCCCAATAAGGTAAATTAGATTATGAATTTCCGTGCAAATTTCGAGAGCAAAGCTTGCCATCTACATATTAGCAGCACTGTTGCCAGAGAAGGCTGCCACGTCAGGAGAGAAGGCTTCTGGTTTTTACGTAGGGTTGACGGCGCGGAGCCATAGATTGCGGCAAGCCTGACGAGGCTAACGTAAGGCCGATGATCTATGGTTCCGAAAGCGATACCTTTGTTTCATTGTTTGGTTAGCACCATGCTCCCCGTATGTCATTTCAAATACATCGAGTTCTTCGCAATATTTTCTGGGTAACTGCACTCTATGGTATTCTGCGCAATCGGTTTAACTGGAAGATACGTGTTGTGCAATTAAACTTTACGTCTCGGAGAGTGCTCCATTGTCCGTCGTTGTGAGCATGTTATAACGAAGGACTTAGCCTCCCATTTCTTGTAGCTTCAGCAAAAATCAATTTAAACCTTTCTTTGTACTCTTTCAATGTACCCAAGCAACGGCTGTTCGAACGCAAAGACACCCCTTTTTAAAACGTATTCCCTACCCTTCAGAAAAACGACGGTGGCAAAGAGGACGCAGCGAAAAAGGGCCCGTCTTCGACAGTGAAGAAAAGCGCTTCGTCATCCTCGGTCGCTCCGGCTTCCAGCCGTGCGTCTGTGTAAACTGGTGCGCCGGCCCGACTTTGACGGCTACGGTTTCGGCGTACTGGTCGGACGAGAAGTGCAAACTGGCAACCGTGACCACCGTGGAAAAGGGAGGACCCGCCGAGGCTGGAGGACTCCGCGCCAAGGACTGCATCGTACAGGTGAACACATCCAAAACTAGAGAAAAGCATAGCTCGGTGACTTAATCTAATCATAAATTCCAGACGTTTATCACTGAGAGAGAGAGAGAGAGAGAACAAAACTTTATTTTCGCATAAGACGGGGCGTTGCAAATGGTCGGGCCCCTATTCCAGGGCTCCGCTGGCCCTTGCCATCATCTCTGCCCGTTGGACCAGCTAAAGCTGATCCTCAAAGGCCGAGCTGGACAGCAGTGCCTCCCATTGTTCCTCCGTGTTGTTCATGTTGTGGTGTTCTTCATTGTGTTGTGTACACTCTCACGTGATGTGAAACAGAGTTGGTGTGGTCCCACACCACGGACATATACCTCTGTATGCTGTGGGGTAGAATACATGTAGATTGTAAAAAAAAAAATTGGAGGTGACCGTAAGCCTTGACTTAGGTGTCTGGGCACTCGCACGCCGGCGTTCGTGCACCCTAGGCGTATTCTTCGGTTAGCTTTGAGATTCCGTTCAGTGATAACTGGAAGGAGTAGCTATTCAATTCTTTTTTCGCTCGGAACCGTAAGAGACGCGAAACGGAGCTTATATTACGGCGCTAACACATAGGGACGTTAAGTTCTTCGCGGAGCAGTCGAGATTCACCAACCGAGTGGTGTTTTACATAAGTTTAAAACGAAGAACATAGACAAAATTAAAACAACATAAATAGGAGGTGTTGCTAAGTGTTGTAGATGACTGATATGATAGAGGAGCATAATGTAGTACGTAATAGGGTATAATTAACCACCCGGATAACTAATGAATGTTAATTGAATGACGATAGGTGCACATCGAAAGTGTAGAGACGAACACACTGTTTCCTCCCTGGGTAAAAATAGGAAATCGACGTTTCGTAGGTACGTATTAGCTGAGCTTAGGGTTACCTACCACACATCACACAGCTAATTAGCAGTTTTTTAATGGCTTAAGTAGACAAGCCCACAGCTAAGTTACCAATAGTGTTAGGAGGGCTTGGGGTGAGAGTGTTGGCCCAACTACTGCTGTTGACTCATTAGTTGACCCCCATTTGACTTATTCGTGTACACCTTAGTTAGATGGCGATGTAAGGGCTGACGTCATTCCCGTGGTGCGCCCCTCGCCTTCCCCTCGCCCCACCGCGCGACTGGCGCGAGCGCGTAAAGTGTCAGTATGCTCATCCCGGGTAAGTAAAAAAAATTACACATACTGACTTTCACTGGCAATGTGCTGAGTAGCATTCGGTCTTTTGCTGGAGTGCTTGTTACAGTCAGCGAGACAAACAGCGCTCTCAAATTAGAGAAGACGCTTATTTGTGCAACCCACAAGAAAAACGGCCGCAGTGTGGTTGTGGGAGAGCGGAAGCTAGAGGCTACCTTGTCAATATATGAGTACCCAAAACGCCGAGACCGACGCCGGGGTACCTCTTTCCCCATTAAACAAAGTTTAAAAAAAACCGTGGATGCCCGGTGGTTATGGGAATCAAGCCGAGTGCCTCCCACATCGGAGGCTGATGCTCTAGCCACTTGACAAGCGCAACAACTTGACCAGCAGATAGTCGCCTCTTGTTGGCAATATTCGCTACAGTACTTAGATGTGTGTGCCCTCTAGATACTACAGCCACTGATTTTAAAGATTTCAAATAATTAACTCTCGCCGCTCGGGTTCTTAAAGGTGAACGGCGAGAGCGTGATTCGGCGCCAGCCAACGAGACGTGGTGAACCGCATCAAGTCGTTGAGTAACGAGGTGCGTCTCCTGGTGACAAATAAGGAAACAGTGGCCTTGTACAAGGAGCGTGGCATTAGCTTTTCCAGCGACATGCCGAACGTCGCCCGACCAAGCTCCGCCACATCGATATCGCTCAAGGACAAGAAGACAAAGACCAAGGACAAGAGCTCTAAGGTTGGTTCTCAAAAGCCTTCCGCTGAGTCCTCGGTGCCAGGCGTGAGCACAGATAGATACGCGCTGGATGCAGTTACGGGGAAATTAACAAATAATATAAAGAGATGCGACCAGTGCATTTTGTTCGTTGATGAAATTCGCGTTTTCTGGAACACGGGCTAATTGTGGCCCGAGGCCGCTATGGCAGTGTTTGATGTCATGATGATGCAGGGATCGATTAGGAGGTGGTGTGCGGTGCTTTTAAAGGGTCCTAGAACAGCTTTTGCAAAGTGGGCATGTATCCACGGATTGAAGCGCAAAAATTTAGGGCTGGATATTGCAGGTACATTTGTTTACGGCTTGTACCGGTTAGGTCATAGCGGCGGAATATTGATCCGGACACTTATATCAGAGCCAGCATTACCCTTAACGGCCGGATTTGCAGCAAGATGACGTGGTTATCACGAGGAAAAGCGATGTCGCGTTTCTAATTCTCTTATGCCGTGAATTCATCACGTGCACAGCACTTGATTTGTGAGTGCTGTACATGTAATCAAGTTTCAGCTATGAATAATGTGATGTGAACTTAAAGGACGTAAAGATGGACCTTATTATAGCCTGAAATATGCCAGTGGCAAAACATTGGAGGCAGTACTGCTGCTACTGTAAGGAAGGGCCTGGAAATGCGTAACTTAGGAAACGCTTCTATCGCAGCAGCGCGCTCGGGAGGCATATGATACAAATTCGAATTGTTGCGAGTTGAAATTTTAATTTCAAAGGCTAGAAAAGAGCAAGAAATTGGCACGGTCAAGGACGTGCGCAGGTGCTCCTTCTACCTCCTGCTCTTTATGTACTTCCTCGTCGTGGTTATGTGACCTAAGCTTTTTTTGCCTCTTAATATTTTGCGGATACTCAGATAGGCAACTGTTTTGTAGATTACAAAACAACTTGGACCAGTATGTGCTTACTTAATGTACTTCGGGTGTGTGCTGTAATCGACCATTACGGCCACTGGGCACCTTTGATTATTCTACATTAACAGTTCCAGACAGCCCGATTCGCCACTTGGCATTGCGCTCATTGTATGAACGCACCGTGTAGCGTAGTCTGGAACTTTTTGGAGACGTATGATCGAAGCTGCCCAGTACATGCTGACAGAGACTTCGAAATTAAACTTCGTCCTTCAGTGTATTATATTGTGGTCTTGCGATGTTGAACGCCAGATATTATTATTATTATTATTATTATTATTATTATTTTTATTATTATTACTACTACACCAATAATAATGATAATAGTAATAATAATGATAATAATAATAATAGTAATAATAATTATTATTATTATTAGTAGTATTATTATTACTGTTATCATTATTCAGTGTAACCTAACCGAGCCTCATTTAATTTCATAGCTAACGCGCAGCGAGTATGCATACGGGCGAACATCCCCCACCTGATCACGCATGCCGCAATAAATGAATGTATCATAAATAGGCCATCCTAAGACTATACGAGCGCTAAACGCACCAATTCGATTCTTCTTGCAACTTTCGCAGCCGCCATCACCGATGCTCTCCAGGAGAGGCAGCCTGATCATACCTATAGAGGAGTCATCTGAAAGCGACAACAGCAAGGAATTCATGCTGCCCGGCAAAGAAGCTAAAGTCACCAAGCCGGCTAAACCGCCGACTAGACCGCCGGCTAAAATTGCTAAGCCTCTGGCTTCTCTGGGACCGGCGGCTACGATGTCCGAACCAGAGCAAAATCTGCTGCAAAGGTACAAACAAGCTCGCACGGCGGCTGACAAGAACACCGAACAAGATCGGGGCAGCACACCAGAACCGATCAACGACAGACGCGGAAATACTGAGGTGCCCGAGATACCCCTCAACCAGCCCTCCACAACCAGAGGCCTCCGTAGCGGTAGCAGTCGCAGGCCACAGGTGCGTTGGCTCCCGGTCAGGTCTCCCGAGAGTATTGGTTCACCGCCAATCTCTTATTCGTCGCAAGGCAACGACTACGAGGCTTACCTGGAAGGGTACATGGCAGACGCTGAGGACCCCTTTGCGTGGCCCTCCGAAGGGTACTTCCCTGTCACCCCGATCCCATTCTCAGCCTCGTACGTGGGACACCCAGCCTTTCCGAGTCAGTACGAAGTCCTGTCCTCCAACTATTACGACGCCCTTGCAGCGTACCACCCACAGGAATTCTACTGGCCGCAGATGGTGCCCTACCAAGGGGCCCTCATTCCGGTCATGACGGGGCCTTCCTATGGGTACACCAGCACGTACGCACCGGGATACTCGGACTTTTTCGCGCTTTATCCGGGCTTTGCCAGTTCGGAGCCACTCAATCGGGCGAGCGCTTCGTCCGATCGGCACGAGAGGCAACGGACGGTAAGGGAACCACCAGAAAGGCCGGGTTCTGCTGCGTCTAGAACGTCGTCGCAAGCGTCGACTTCCAAGTCGACCAAGAGCATAGCTTCACGGCCTTCGGTGAAGGCTAAAGAGAAGGACAACGAGGCTGAAAACTCGGCGCTCGGTGAAAAACGCGGGGAGAAAAAAAACTCCCAAGAAAACGGCCAGCAAGATATAACGGTTACTCGCCCACACTCATGGATTCTACCACGCACTGGTTATATCCTTGTGCATTTTTTTGCTGCTTGAGCGAATTGTAGAAGAGCGAATGAAATAGAACGGATAGAGAATACTCGATATCATCTGTGGATGAAGCCTGCCTTCTTTTTTTTGTGGGGAAGCGAGCAATAAGATTTTTCTTTTTTGGGAACTATATCCGGTACCCACCGCGTCCCTTTGTGGCTGACGTTCTGGTATGTGTATAGAGATACGTGAGCACGTACGCACGCCTTGAATGCATGGCATCTACAAGAAGTACCAGTGAAGGGACTTATAGCCGTATTCGTCATAGCTTAAATTTCCATGTTGGAGCTCGTATACCGCACATTCAATACGACAGTCATGTTCAGTGATGTTAAAACAATACCTGCTTTGAAAAGAAAGTTTTGTCTATGTTTTCGCTCAGCTTTGACACTGCTTCTCGGCTTTCTCGGGTGTCATGCTTCAATCGCGTATATAGTTTACGATATCGCATATACTGTACTAATTATGATCTTTTGTATAGATGCCTATCTACGATTATTTAGCAAATCGATGAATTATTTCATAATAATGTTTGTTGATGACTTCAATGCAATTAATATTCATGCAGATGACCAAGCTCTTGAGGGTGCCTTATTTGTTGTGAAGAAATGACGCTCTGACGCTACATGCTTAGAATTGACCTTGTTCGCTTCCTCGTGAGGAAAATTATTATTCCTGTTCAAAATTCGTAACACGGAAGCGAGTTCTACCACAGCACGTAAATACTTGAAGGCTAACAGCACGTAAACAAGGCCAAAGTAGAGAAACTAACACGATAACAGCGCTTCGTCTGCTGTGTTAGTTCCTCTGTGTCGCCCTTCTTGTTTCCACGCTTTGACATGTACCACCAACTTGGCAGGAGCATCGCACCAGTTACTATCGGCGATTGGCAATCACAGAAGACCATATATGGAGCAATAACATGAACGACCTAAATGCAAATGCACTAAGAACTCAGCTTTATACAAGGCCACCTTCGGTGCGATTTCACTGATATTTAGTTCGCTTACAGTGTATTCGTTAGCGCAACATAAGAACGAGCAAAAATCATGTGTTTTCCTTTCACTAAACAATACATCATTGATGTTGAAGACCAACAGAGAAAGACTATCATGTTTATTTTTTTTTACTAGTATGGCTCTCCCCTCTTAGTTCTTACTTGCAGAGATCAGGATTACTTAAAGGGGCCCTGCAACACTTTCCCAAGTAGCCATGGTATGGATTCACTAAAGGAGCTTATTGCCTCACGAATTCACCGCCGCAAAAATTTTTTAGAATCCCTGCAGTACGAGCGGAGTTGCAAAGATTTGTCGCACGCTGCAATTGCGTTCTCTCATCTCTCGTCCCGAGGAAAGCGCTGGAAGCTAAGCAGGGGGAGCGATGGCACGGGGAAAGAAAATAAGCCCCGCGGGCCTCGTGACCATGAGCACTTTTTTCTCTCTTTCTTTTTTTTTTCTTCAAATACACCGCTTTTCAGTGTCATCGCGCGCGCACGCGTGGACAAGTCGCGGCCTCCGCGGCGGCCTCAGTAACAAGCGAGCGCGCCATGCTCAATGGCTGATACAATGGCTGCGACGAGTGATTTTTTGAGCTTGTAGCGTCATTTGTCAAGAGAAGAGAAAGCAATTTTTTAGCTTACTGTGAGAATTTATTGTGAAATCCAAGCCGTGTGCTGCGCTACAATATTTGGCTCGAGTATTCTAGGGAGCCTCGACTACCGATCGGCAGTGTTTTACCATGCTCAAAAAGTGTTGCAGGGCCCCCTTTCCACTTCTGCGCTCATTTTGCTGTAATAAGGTGAAAACGATTCAGCATATCTTTTCTATGCTGTCGCGAGCTCAGGATTCTGAGAAGAAGAATATTCCTACCACCTCTTTTAATACAGGTCAGGGGAATTTAGAGAACCAGATATCCTTTCGTTTGGGGACACGACTCTGGGGCTTATGCAGTCACATGAAAGTGTTCTTCGCCAGAGGACTTTATTATTGAGACTTAAAAGAATATCCTGCTAAGTTATGGCGGTACAAAATACTTCGTTACTGATAACTGACAATTCAGGTCAATATATTAACTATAGCATCTAGGAAAGTTACATATACACCATAATGAAAAAACTAGTAGTTGTTCCGTGTACGAATGCAACCGATGAGCGAAGCTCCTTAGAAATGGGACTCAGACGACTATGTACGTTTTGAAACTGTTTAACCATTCAAAGGATGCGAGGCATATGGTCATTTCGGTGTCTCAGTCGATGCCAATGATCTTGCAAAAGTAGCGTTCGCTGAAGGTGTCCACAACGGGTAGATCACATTTCCAGTACTCGCAGAAACGGTCGAACCCGCAGTGGCTGTACTGTCGGAGGAAGGAAGGGATGGGAGCACGGATGAACCTGTAGTCGTCCATGGCAGCAAAGTGTGTGTGTGGCACGGGGAGAACGCTGGCTTCTTTTTAACGCGAAGTGCTTTTTTTTGCGCCGTGCACCTTGTTTGCGCCGCACGCGTGGAGAGCATCTGCTGCGCTCAGTGGCGGGAACACGCGTTCGCCGGTTTGAGGAGAGAGGGCAGAGACGAAGAAATAGGGAGACAGGTGGGAGAGGGGGTGCGAGCGATGATGCGGCGGAGAGCTTCGACGGCGGCGACGGCAGCGGCGGGTTGCGGGCCTAAGGAGCTTCGCTCCTAAAAATCCACCTGCTAATGGGCCAAGGCATCTTAGATTGGGTATGAGCGATAGTCAGAAGGCAACAACTACGGCTCACGTGACACAGGTATGTGGGTGGAAAACGCTTGAAGACGTTGTCCAGCGCAGGGCCGTAATAGCTCGATAGCTCGACTAAACTTGATGTGCTTACCTATGCATAACAATGCAAATACTGACGAAACCAGCTATATTATCTCTTCACGAACACTTTCAACCGGATACAATGAAAAGCAAGTCCTCGCTGCATACACCTTTTGTACATCTTCTCTCAAATATTTTTTGCCCGCACTAGAGCAACAGTTCTCACAATGCTCGGCTGCTGACGCAAATGTCGCGGGTTCGATCTCTGCCGCCGCGGTCGCATTTCGATGGATGGGAACTGCTAGAGGCCCGTGTATTGTGTGATGTCAGTGCACGTTTAAGAACATGAGATGGTTGAAATTCCCGGCACCCTCAAATACGGCGTCACTCACAATTATACCGTGGTTTTGGGATACAGACCAGAGTATATATATATATATATATATATATATATATATATATATATATATATATATATATATATATATATATATATATATATATAGGGGCATGACGGCGACGGTGACAGCAAAAAGGACTCAGAGGGTCCATAAAATTGCTATCGCAATAAAAAATCTATAACACACGCTATTGCGATTGGTGTGTGGCACGGGGAGAACGCTGGCTTGTTTCTAACGCGAAGTGCTTTTTGCGCCGTGCACTTGTTTGCGCCGCACGCGTGGAGAGCGTCTGCTGCGCACAGTGGCGGGAACACGCGTTCGCCCTCTCTCCTCAAACCGGCGAACGCGTTCACCCTCTCTCCTCAAACCGGTGAACGCGTGTTCCCGCCACTGAGCGCAGCAGACGCTCTCCACGCGTGCGGCGCAAACAAGGTGCACAGCGCAAGAAAAGCACTTCGCGTTAAAAAGAAGCCAGCGTTCTCCTGTGGCCGAAGAAATGAGCCGAGGAAAGCAGCACGACATTGCGCAGGCCGCGCAGGAACAGCGTGGGCGTCGATATATGACGAGTGTTAATGACGCGTGCATATAGTCTTAGCGGAGAATACAATGGAGATCTACAGCAGTGCAAGGTTATGTTAGAAGTTTGATAAGAAGAGGCCTCTCCGTGGCCTCTTCTTAAGAGATACAAGCAGACGATTCCGCGACTGCGCCCAACGAAAAATGGCGGGCGCGCTCAGTGTTGCGGGAGCACTAACATCATGAATATCCCCACATTGTAGCCGTAATGTGGCTGGCGTTATTTGTAAGGCTATTAACCTACAGCATATGTTACCCTGCTATGATCCCTTCGAGATTGTCGGTATATATAAGTGTGATGAATGAATGAATGAATGAAACACGTGTTCCTACATTTAACTATGGGCACTTTCACATTTGCACAGAATACCGTGAAAGAGTCTGTGTCGCAGTAAACTTAGTAAACTTGGGGTCGGCATCGACAGCGTTGTCCGTGAGCAGGCAATCCCGATGGATGGAAATAATAGGAATAGGAATCAAATACAGTCATTGTGCGTGGCAGTCTATGTTTCTACCGCAGATCCTCTCCAAGGCTAGAAATAATTTTTAAAAACCTATTGAGGCGTTATATCGGCCTAGGGGCCACTTTAATAGATGTAATAATGCTTGGCAGAGTGTACGATCTTACCACATGAGTTATTTACGCTTTCTAGTCCACAAAAATATTAGGCAGAGCACTATTTCAAGCTGTCGTAAACGGCCCACGGTTCTGCAAGCTAGGTTTTTACACTTGGTAGTAGCACACAGATTTCTTGTCATAAGCACATCGAGGGCTAATTGACATTGCGTCGTCCATGCAATTTTCTTCTTCGCCATTCATGTCACAGTGGTACAACCAACGCTGGCTCTCGTTGCCATCCTGTGTGCCTCATTTAGCGCGTAAGTTGATCATATTAAGTTCGTCATTTCGCTCAGAAAAAATACGAACGCTTCAGGATTACAAGTAACGGAGCGCTAGCCGGAACTGCTAAATGGGGTTTAGGTTTATTTAACACTGACCACGATATGTCATCACTATTAAAAACAAAAGCAGCACAGACATTCCCACAACTTGGGTAAATCAAATTAAAGCATTTGAGCGTATGCGCTGGTTCCTGCACGATACGCCACAATTGAGCCAGCGCCATCCAGGTGAAGAAATGAAATAGCATTGGCAAAAAAAAGATAGTCAGCGTATAAAGCTAACTTACCACACATACAGATCTCTAAGTGAGAGATAAAAAAAAAACTAAGAAAACGCGATAACAATCGTAGTCACAGTTCTTCCCGTGAGCGCGTTATGGTTCTCCAAGTATGTTGCAAAGTTCTTTCGATGCTGGAGATTCAAAAGAAAGCGCCCGCTACCTGTGCCGCAGAGTTCGCTTCTGCTGCATCAAAAAGTTCATTCTGAACGCTTCCTACAAACGATCGCCGAAGGCATCGACGGGTCTTCGCTTCCAGTCCTCAGCGTTCCCGTGCAGCGCGGCGTCGTCCGTCACGGTGGCGACACGTGCCACCACGGGCGTTTTGAGCAGCGAGTCCAGGGAACTGCCGAAGGAGCTCCACGGTAGGTTGGTCGCGTCGACTGACTTTGAAGGGTACAGAAACATCATATCGGTTACATTAGCAACATCTGTGTTAGCACGAATAATGACCTAGTTCTAAACCTACCCCTGCACCACTTTTCCCAGTGATGATCGGATGACCTAAGTATCGGGGTTATTGCCTCACGAATCAACTGCGGGAAATATGTTTGGGATCCGTTCAGTACGAGCGGAGTTATGGTGTTTGTCGCAAGCTCTAAGTGTTTTCATCTCTATCCTTTTCGTCCTAGTGAGCGCGCTGAAACATACACAAGCGACGGAGAGGATGACAAGGGGGCAAGATGCTACTTCCCTACGTCGCTGCGCGTCATAACCTCAAGCACTTTTTGTTTTTTGTTTTTTTTTGAACCCGTGGTTGACTTGCAGTGTGATCACGAGCAAGCTGGCGGAGCGTGGTGCGCACATGTCGCGGCGCACAGCGGCGGCCGCCGTAACTATGCAGCTGACCATGCTCAAATCGTCCATTGACTGTGTCCATGTGCTTTTGGGCACATGACACAGTTGATCTGTGATATATGGCATTATTTGTCCCGAGAAGAGCGAGCGATTTCTAAGAGACTATGAAAGTAAATTGCTATTTACATGTCGCGTGCTACGCCAATATGCTTGGCTCACATTTTCGCAGGAGCCTCGACAACCAATCGGCCGCATCTACTGAACAATTCTGTGTCCATGTGCTTTTGGGCACATGCCACAGTTGATCTGTGACATATGGCATTATTTGTCCCGAGAAGAGCGAGTGATTTCTAAGGGACTATGAAAGTAAATTGCTATTTACGTGTCGCGTGCTACGCCAATATGCTTTGCTCACATTTTCGCAGGAGCCTCGACGACCAATCGGCAGCATTTACTGACCATGCTCAAAAAGTGTTGCAGGGCCCATTCAAGAAGTATGGCGGCCCCTCCACAATATGCCTACTGAGGTATGAAAAACAATACCACACGTATTCGTCGTTGTGGCGATGCTATTGCTTTGTTTGACATTGTTCTTCGGTTCGAAAATCCACTGACACGTGTTCGTGTTTCACAAAGCAAACATTGACATAAATTAGTGCAGTCAGGGAGTGTTTATGATAGCCTGCTTTATTATCTCAATTAAAACTTTGACGATGATGGCTTTCTTCGATTGAAATGTAATAGTTATTATTGGTGGATGGATTTGAATTTCCGTCATTTTTACATCTGTGAAATTTAGACGAGTAATGAGAGAATCTAATTCGCTTTTCCTTAACAAACAATAGCACAAAAATAATAGGCAAGAAAAAAAGAAGTATTCTGTTCAAAAGTATTCTGCAACAATTTAAGTGATATGCACAGAGAAGGCACTGTTGATGGGGCTAACCGACTCGGTTTCCTTCCCCCGAGAAAACTTCTGGCTTACGTAACTCTTGCTTATCCCAAACTGAAATATGCCCACACCATTTCGGACCACTTACATTCACGGAAAATGTTCGAGAAATTTCTAGCCATACGTCTTTCAACGACGGCTTTCACATCTACAGTGGAGCTGAGCTGAAGTCTAGTGCCAACGCCGTTACCCTGTCACCTCCCGTAAAATAGCTGCACTATGACTATCTCACGA
Source organism: Rhipicephalus appendiculatus (assembly GCA_030522465.1). Lineage (NCBI taxonomy): Eukaryota > Metazoa > Arthropoda > Arachnida > Ixodida > Ixodidae > Rhipicephalus > Rhipicephalus appendiculatus. The sequence goes on from JALIZH010015002.1 coordinate 438,283, forward strand.
CAGTGAATCACTATGTCACTTGAACGCGTATTCATGGGTCAACTTAGATTATTCGTCAATACGCACTCTACCTTACCCCCCGCCCGGGCATCTGCAAACTATCGTCATCGTTCACGACCACATAAAGTGAGTGTAATGACTGTCTTCCTGCAGCAGTGTTTTTATGCGACCACAATGCCGCAAAGTAATGTGATGTCGTCAAAGGACACACAGCTCTTCCTTCATGTAATCAGCCTTTCCAAAGGTATAAATCACTAAGCTCTATTAGTGGGACGAGCACCGAGAGACACTCACATTGCTCTTCCAGCCACTTCCGGTCAAGAACTTACTTCCGGTTCTCCGAGTGTTCAGAGGAAGGAAATCTTTTAAAAATAAACTGGTGCGAATTCGATTATTGTGGTTCGAGTTAAGAGTTGTATTAGATGCCTATTACGGGAGTGTAAGCCAATTAACTGTCAGGGTAACTAATGAAAATTATTTGAATGAGTTTATCGGAAGAGCAGAGGGTTTTCTTGTGAGCAGCTGCTATCGTTGCAGCACCTGACGGAGAAAATCTCAACCACGCGCGTCTTTCTACGTTGCCTCTGCGTTCCTCTTCGGCAGCGCGATGGAACACAATAAACAGTTATAGTTCAGCGGGCTTAGCGGGATAGCGGGCTTGGAGGAATAGCGGGACCAAAACGCGCGTGCGCAGTACGCTAAACAAACCGTACCGTTTACCGTGCTCACTCTATTTTTCAGCTTTAGCATTACCATGTTTGCGTGGTTCACCACACACTCAAGTCAAGGGTCAGGGTCGCCTGACATTTTTACTTAGCGCTTCCCGAAAATTCTTCGCACTAGAAATTTCCAACGAATATTGAGACTCTTCATGGGCACCCGAAATAACTTACCGAGGTAAGTTTTGTACGAAGTAGGTTTTGCTGTTCTTCAAGACGGGTTAGCGATGACGGAGAGGGAAGTTTTTCACTCTCTTCGTCCAGCTCATCAGCCCTCTGTGCTAAAACGGCCCCGTATATTAATATAGCGATCCAGCGAGCGAGCCTGAGCATATGGCTAAGTACCAGGATGCCCACTTGCCATGGCCACGTGCTGCACTGTGAGACTATAACTGCTTACCCGTCCTTATAAATCGAATCAATTTATGACACGCAGAGCTTGGTGTACGAGACTTCCATTCTCATTTAACCGCCACCTATTCAAACATCTCCATGTGCCTTCTCCCCAAACTATGCAAGGTCGTTCGATGTATTTCTATCGAGTCGCCGTCGTTGCACGAAGTGCCTTTCAAATTTCGGGAAAAAAAGACTGACAGGGGTCCCTTCCACATTCACCATAGACAACTCGAAGACGAAAGCCATCTTCTTTTTCTTCTCACTCGAGGTATTGAACCCCCCTTCAAGATAGTTCTTAACCCAACGTGTTTGTAGCGAGAGATACATTGGCCGCATTATCGCCGTTTCGCTGTGGCCGGTGGCCACACCAAGAGCTCAGCCATTGTCTAGCAACCGCCGCAGCTGGCAGCGCCGCTCACCGCGCCATCTGGCATGACGTCAGAGGAGGAGCCGGTGAAACCGCATTGCAACAACAGAGGAGGAGCCGGTGTTGTATCGTATATGTAGAAGAGGCGGCTCGATGGGATTCATCGGCAGATCTGAAAAGTAATTCGGAGAGACTGAGAGAAGCGAGGCTTCGTCGTCGGAACGAAACCAAGAGGAGGCAGCGAGCCGAATCACATGGCCCGTCACACGGCGAGCCTTCACGTTGGCGGCTAGGCGCACCGCTTTCCGAGTTGCATCACTCTGCCATCTCTGTTCAATACGTCCAGCAATGGACCTCTCGCTACGCACACCCAGGCATAACTGAGTTAAGCCACAGCCAATTTTTTCCACTGCCTCCAGGTTCGGACGCATTGCAAGCATTCTGTGCTTCGCCCGGTTTCGCACTGCCTCTGTGATGGGCCCACCATTGATCAAGCGACGATATCTTGAGATTACGTCATCATGTGACGTCACGTTATTAAACGTGATAATACGCGACATCATGATGACATCATGTTGTGACGGCATCATGTGACGATGATATTTTGCATCATTCGTGTTGACGTCGACGTCGCAGGACGCCGCCGACGCTTTTGGAAAATTTTCGCATTTGATGATGCATCTAAAGCTTTCGCATTAACAAAGCCCTAAATTTTAAAAACTCGCAGCGTGGGTTATAATAAACGTACGTTCAGGTAAACCACCGTATTACACCACACCGGGGCAGACTGGAAATTTTCAGTTCGGAGAAGAAATCTGTAGAATCTGCAAGACGCGTAACTGAAGAATAGCGGCTAATTTTTTTTTCAAATACAGCGCTGTACAGTCGCGCTCAATATGACTTGCAACACGGAGTGGCCTCACCAGTTCAAAAATTGCGCATGGCTTCCATTAGGCCTTATTTCCATTTAAATGCGTTTCTCTCACGTGGGTATGATCCCAAATAAGAAAATAATATTTAGTTGTTGAAATAAAAACAAGTTGAAGCCATGCGCAACTTTGGAACCCGTGAGGCCATGCGCTCGCGTAATGCAAGTCATATTGAGCGCGACTGTACATACTAAGCCAATTATATAGCAAGAAGCTGCAGATGTGAGCAGTATTTTTTGGTAAATAATGGAGGTGATTGGGCTTCTGGCTGGTGTCACATGCAGAGACCCGACTCACCTGGGTTGGTACGGACGGCTCGTATTCACTTTCATAGTACACCACCGTCACAGAAGACGTGGTAGGCTCAGCCGGGAAGACCACGTGCCTGGTGACTGCCTCTGCGCTCCGAGGTCGCTTGCGCCTTCTCGCAGATGTGGACAGCGCCGACGGCAGGTCACTCTTGGTTCCGGAACTACAGCACCCAAGAAGCGGTGAAGGACCATCCAATCATGTACTATACACGGTACGGCAAGGGCACCGCAACTGATTTATAGAGGCTAAGAAATATCATTAATTGTTGGGTTTTCACGTTTCAACACCTCGAAATGATTAAGAGACGCTGTATCGGAGGGCTCCGGATATTTCGGCCACCTCGAGGTTCTTCAACGTGCGCAATCTGAGTTGATGGCAATCTAACATTTAGCCTTGATTGAAATGCAGCCAGGATTCCATCGCGCGAGTGCTAAGCAATTCTTTTCTGATCAAGCAATGCCTTTGCTGACTGGCGAAGATAACTCTAGAGACCAACATAGCGCGAAAAAAATTACTGAATTTGTAAATAGTACTAATTACGCTATTTTAAATCTTGGGGTTGTACGTGTTGTGTCCTCGACTTGGGTTTGATCCATACTGTAATGTTGGACTGGGCAGTAAATTTGATCATATAAAGTTTTTTTTTAACGTGCTCCCATAAATTGTTTGCAAGGTAGCTCTCAAGAAATGCGACCATCGTGCGCATCCTCGAATTTAGTCGCGTTAAGCTGCGTCCGCTTAGGCACCGATGCGGGGAAACGAAAAATAGGGCTTCAAACGGTTAAGAGAGGCACGAAAGTTCGTCTGCATTATAAACGCATGGACTTGTACAAATAGGATGTAGCTTTGATGTTTCAAAATAAAGAAATAAACGCGCTTCTTGGTTCGTGGATACTGTTGGTTATGTTGTTCTAAATATTGCTCTCCTTTTTACAGGCGAACATTTCATTACCTCTTCTTTCCTTTGTCGAATTTTTATGAAGCCAAGAATGCAAAACGCCAATTGTGGCGTGCAATGGGTGAATTGATATTCAGGAATTCCGTGTCGACATATGGCGAAAGTAACCTGCGGCTACAGCGTTTCTCATGCCATACGCTGCAGTGTCGGGACACTACGCTCGAAACTGAAATTATAACCGCACTCTTATAACCGACGGCACTGTCGGGCCACGATCGAGCCAGGCGCTGCGTCATCGGTCCATAGACTTGCGCACGGGGGAGAGGGTGGGGGAGTAGGGGAGAGAGGAGGGGCGCCCCTAGCAGGCCCATAGCTAGGATTGTTTCTCGAGTGGAAGGGGGGGGGTGTACTTGCTGAAGGTCCTTGTCTGTTCCAGAAAAGCATATATTTTCATTATTTTCGGTAAAACACACCTCTCAACCAAAAATACGTGAGGTGGGGGGGGGTCCCCAAGGACATCCCCCCGCCCCATCGGCTACGGGTCTAGACCATGATGGTCATCTAAAGGGGCGTCGCCAATTCTTTCACACACCTATACTCTGTCTGATATTTCACGCAATGTGAATGTGCAGAGTTATGGCCACGCATGTTTTTGGACTACAATGGCGGCCGACGACTCCTGATGCTTATGTTGCATTCACAGAACTGTTTATGCTAAGGAAAGCCAAGGACGAATGTGAGGCCGTTCTGATAATCGTGTCATTTGTTGATCCATTGCGCAACTTCTTTTCTATCGGACACACGACGAAAAAAGGGGGCCGGAGCCCTACGGTGAGACTCCCCCCACCCCATAATGGACAATCCTGCGCATGCCTATGATCATCGTTTCGTAGCCACGGAACAAAGAAATTGCGAGATTTAAAGTGACGTTAATTAGCCGGAACGGACTCGATAGCCTAATCAGCTTATATCCCATCTCCTCGTACTGGTTGTGTTCAGCCGGCCGTCACGTTTTTCTTTTTTTGAGAGCTTTGTGGCACGTATGCTGCAAGCTTAGGTGCCGTGAAGGGCAAAGCTACGCATTGTTACTCACGCTCGCCTCGACCGTGCTGGCGTTCGTGAACTCGGGGTGATCCGGCGGTTCAGACGACATCGACGGTGCCTTTTCGCCATGTTCCTGCTGGACGACCGATGACGTCAACAGCACGCTTCGGAGGTGTGGGTACTTGGCCTGCGCTTCCTCACAACTCAGCACTGGCCGCACAAAGGACTCGTCGGGTGCAGTGGCCAGGCCTCGCTGCTCGGTCAGCTGGTTGGTCGTTTCCGAGGAGTGGTCATCGGCCTCTCGCTGCCCTTTGAAGACGTCAGTCGACGGGCCGGTGTCGCCAGACACAGGTCTGCCTGCCTGCTGTTGCACCCCCACCGCGACCGTGTTCTGCGACGACGTTGCCTGATGAATCAGCGAGGTTCGGTCAACGGCGCTTGCTTGTGACAAGACTACGAGCGTCGTCATAGACTGCTTGCCGCCGTCGTGGTACTTCGTCCAACGCGTGGCGAAGTTCCTGCGATGGCCGTTGTTCAGTTGTCATCAACACGTGAAGCTGACAAGTAATAAATGCCGGAAGGGCAGAAAGTCAATGAAACTATTTTTACACGAGACGTAAAAATTATAAGGCGTTTGTTTCATAAAAAATGATTACAGGTCATCCTGCAAGAGCAGGAGTTATAGGGTAGGTAGGAGGTGCTCAAAGGTTAAAGTAGCGCCCATAACATGCGTGGGAGCTATAAAGACAGTAGTAACACATCACGTTAGCGCGCATTCTGGTTGCCTTTGCCTTTAAAGCTATTCAGTTTGTTTCGCTCTTAAACTTTTCGAAACCAACCTATGAGGGCATGGATTGGATGTGCCGCCGCCAACGCTAAAAACCATCCTGTAGTAAAATTTAAGAAACATAACGTTTGGTCGCATGGGACGTATTACAACAGTTCTCCGGAGAATGTGTGCAAATTAAATATTATAGAAATTCACATAGTACAGCTAGAAGTCCGAGTTGCTATTTAGAACAAGCTTTTGTGCTTTGCCAGCGCACCCATGCGTAGATTTCAGAGTCTTCAAGCGACAACCTTACAGTTCTGTAGTTCAACGTGCTTGTAGTCTCGAGTTATTAGCGCATGCAGAATGACGTACGCACAATTTCTCGTCTACGAAGTGCTAAATTATGGCTCGTTTTTAGACACTATGCGCGAAGCTTGAAGTGTCCACAGCGACTGCTACGGAAAAGGAGAGCAGCCAACCTGTGAACGAGGATGCAGATGCAGAACACGAACAGGATGATGAGCCCAGCGCCAGAAACCAGAATGAGAGGTCTCATCCAGGGGGTCGCAGGTGCTGGGGAGAGAAACCGCAAAAATTACGGGAAGCATTACACGTTGTATATACCTGGTAGGCAATGAACGGCGAAGACACGTCTTTGCGAGTAGTCAGCAAGCAAATGATTGCAGACCCAGACCTCTTGTAACTCTTACCAACAATTGTAACGATTGTAAGAAGACAACCTTCATTTTGTGCCTCCCGTGACATACAAGTGAGGCAGGATGCTTCATAAGGTTACAAGTACACAATTGCTACGCGATCTGTGGTAGGTCTAATTTGCTAATGACTATCCAAAGTACAGGTCGGAACTGACGGTTGGAAACACAAAGTGCTGTATAGGTTGTATGAACAGGATTCGGCCAGCCTGCCTCAGGCAGGCTGGCCGATGTTTAGCTAGGTGGACCTATCTTCGCCAAAGGCACCTCATCATCCTTCGCGCCCTAATTTCGAAGGGGGTTAGGCGATGACTTCATCACGGGGTGCTCTTGTCGGCACCACGGTAATTCAGCAGCAACACATGGCGAAAGGACAACCTCGGTATTCGTTCCGACAGGAACAGCACGTCACGTAATGTCGCTGACTCAATCTTTGAAAACTAGCCTCCCAAGAATAATGCGGCGCCTCTGACTTTGATATGGCCACCTTATCAAAATTTCGGCCAGCTTGTCTGAGACACGTATTCTTGTCCAGATGAAGTCTATGGCACCTTGTTAAGAACTTGATATTCATCAGCGCATAAATTATATTCCCCTCCATTATGGCTTGTGCATCTGATGCACTTCCCACAACAAAAACTCAAAGGGGCTGCACTGCCGCGTTTTGTTTCACCCTTTAACTAAGGCTGCACTCGGACGCCACTATTCATTTCACACTACGCAGACTCCGTGCAAAACATGTTTCTGCGCTCGAGTAATATATGTGACACTGCGACTGTGTAGTACGTGCCTGGTTGATTATGAAAACTGCGAGAACTGACACATCCTTGGTACCAACTAGTTCCCAAAGTACAGACCGAATCAATTTAATCTGGTTTCGCGCAGACACTGCCAGAACCGTATAAACTGCCTGCTCTTACATATGTAAATCCGCCATATGGTAGTACCAGTGCGACGGGAACCGATGCTCATGATGTCGCATATGTGGTCTCAGTAAATCGCATGCGAGTTTTCTCAATGAGCTAGCAGAGGCCACGAACGTTCTGGCCACGTCGTTATGACATTGAAGCAGGTTACCAGCTGCAGCTAATACGCTGCGTTGGCGTCATCTCAGTTTCCACGTTGCAGTAGCAGCATATTTGAGGGATCCTGGAACAATTTTCCAAGTAATCACGATATGGCCTCACTATCGGTGTTTATTACCTCGGGATTCGTCTGCCGCAAACATCTTTTTTAATCCACCAAGTATGAGCGGAGTTTCTGGGCTTTGTTACATTCTCTAAGAGCTTCATCTTTCCTTTCGTCTCTTCGAGCGTGCTGAAAGTAAACCGGAGAAGGTGTATGTGAAAGGGATCGCTTTATTGTATTCTCTGAACGCGCGTGCGTCCACATTAAAAACGTACAAACGATCGTGGCGCGGGCATGACACGGCACACCGCGGCGGCCCCTGTAGCTATGCAGCCCACGGTGTTCAAAACAGCCAAAGGCCGTGTCTTATGGGCATGTAACGTATAGTTGATTTGGGTATATGGAGTCACATGTAGAGAGAAGAGCCCACTGACTATGAAGGTTAATAGTGGATTCCCTGCCGCATGCTGCGCTATAATGTTTGGCTCACATGCTCACAAGAGCCTCGGATACCCATCGGCTGCAGTTTCTGAGCATGTTCAAAAATCGTCGCAGAGCCCCTTTACGTGAAGCAACGTCGAAGCTGACGTGATATTACGTGACTTACGTGAAATTACATGAAATATTACGTGAAAGCCATTGCTACGGATGTAACGATGATTTTTCGCTACGCGCACCTGTGGCTTGGATGGCGGTGCAGTTGTGCTCGTCCCAGGGTCGGAATCCTGTCGGACAGCTGCACAGGCCGGCCAGGCAGAGCGCCGAGGACGAGCAGTTGGCGTCGGCAGTGCACGCCGCTCCCAGAGAAGGTGGCAGCAAGGCAGCGGCTGTCATACGGTGGGTGGGAACAAAGTCTCAAAGTTCGGGCACGTGGGTTGGAAATACATCGCAGATAACAATTGTCCCCACGTTGGAGAAAACTAGAAAGGCGAAAAGCTGATCTTGATCAAATCCTGCCTCTAAAAATTGTGAAGCAAAATCCAGAGGCAGATTTTATCAAGATCAGATAACAAAGTCCAGAAACTTCTTCTAGGCAGAAGTTTCTGGATTTTGAGAAGCAAACGTGGCTCTTGAGAACGCGATGTTCGGATACCGTATAAGAGTTTGCTCCTGACACCTAGAAAACATTTATTCCGCAATTCGTGTAATTGTATACAGAAGAAAGATGAACGTTAGGAAACCCATGGCACGAAATGTGCCACACATAACTTGCCCTACGACTTTTAGGCACGTGTTTTTTCAATGCTTTTGCTTTGACAAAATGTTGCGTCAATTTTCTAGCATCGTTCCCACAACTGATATCGTGCTATGTGAGAACAAACATGTAACAACAGAAAACGCATGAAAATAAAAGTTAGTACACAATGGCCTTGTTCGTTTCTTGTTTAATTCGTAATTGGGCATGTGTGCAGCCCATAAGTACGTCAGTTATGCAATATTAACAGACCACTGTCGATGCACTTTTAAACGATACATTTGTGTGGCTTGGCTTTTACTCATATGACCACAGCTCTGCACGAGGTCAGTACCATTGCCGCGACACAAAAGTGACGATATAAATATATGCAGGTCATCATGGGCCACATTAAAAGAAATTACGTCAAGCAGATTATGTTCATTAAACACTGCATAGGTTTAGGAGAAGACAGAGGATTGAAGAGATGAAAAAGCATGGAACGGGGGTTGTCACTGGAGCAAACGTTTCAACCAGCGGAGTTGTCTTCTTCAAAGCAACGAACTATTTGCTGCCTTGAAGGAGACAATACAAGTTGTTGAAATGTTGGCTCTAGCTAAATCCTCTGCTTAAGGCTTTTTCCATAATCTTGATTAAGCAAGCCGAAATATTTTTTTCCAAGAGGGTGAGTGAGTGTTTCGATCCTAGCTTTTGATATTTTGGCTCTAAAGAAGCGGATATAGGTTCAGTTTATGGAGAGTTCTATATTTTAAAGGTGAACAATGACCACTCCTTTAGCAGTTCATAGCCTCAAAAAAGACGGGCAGGATGTTTCTGTTGAACGAAGTAGGATGACAGGTCTCTTATTCACTAAAACAATTGCTGCAGCTCCACTACTGAGAAACCTGAGGATGTGCGTAGCGCAGACACCCAGCGATTCCCGTTGTGCTGTTGTTATTGTTTAATTGTTATTGTTATTGGCGCTACGACGTCTGTTATTGCAATGTAGTTATTATTGTATCGTGCGGTTTTAACGTCATGTGATGTGCGGTAATATGTAATGACGATTAGATGCTGTGATACTGCGGTTGCGTTTTCGCGCATGGGAGAGGCGATTGAGTTGTTCTGGCGCTATTGACGTTGCGCGGCAGCTGCCTTTCTCACGCACCAACGGCTGGAATTAGTCTGGTGATGTAGACGTTCCACTTAAGCTTACTTTGCGTCGAGTTGTCTTGCCTGCGCTGACGTGCCGCAGCAGTCTGAGCTTTAATGATTCCGGGCTTCTGTTTTAGCCGCTTACGTTCTGCTGCTCCTCAGTGAGCCTTCACTTAATTGGTGAGACAACAGGCTTGATGTCGCTAAGCTTGTCGCGCTTGTCGAGCAGCGGCTGTTCGCTGAATTTCGAGCTCGGAATTTGAGTGGCGTCGGCGCTGTCTTTCCAGGAGCGGTTGCTAAAGGGCGCGCGCTGATTGGGCGCTAGAGAAGTGCTGGTGGGAGGAGGAATAACGCGCCCCTGGCGAGGCGGTGGCACCCTCTTGGCGCGGCACCGCAGTCAGCCGCATGTTTCCGAAACGTTTTTAGCGATCTTAAGTTAATTATACCGATTACTTCGTGGCTATTTCTGTTAATTACATTATTTTTGACTTTGGTCGTTTATTGTAACCCGGTTTTGAGCATTGTTAGCCGTGTTTTAGGCCTGTACTGAGCGTCAGACTGTGAGCGTGATCACACCACATGAGATGGATGGACGACAAGCCGGACCCCAAAAGTGCTAGGCACTTAAAAGCTTTATATTTTAAAGGTTCTTATGGAAGTATGAGTCAGTGTTGATGCTGAGCATATCATTTTCGAAGCCGGTTAGCCCACAACACGAAGCATTTAGAAACTGAAAACCTTGTTACTTCGGTCCCAAGTATGCGCCAGAGGGACCCGTTAGCTCACCGTGCAGAGTCATCCCAATTATTGTTATGGTCGTCCGCCTGGGTGTTAAAGTGGTTACAGTGCTCGGCTGCTGAACTGAAGGTTGCGCGTTCGATCCCGCCAGCGGTGGTCGCATTTCGATGGAGGCGAAATGCTACATGGCCGTGTGCGGTGCGATGTCAGTGCACGTTAAACAAAACCAGATGGTAGAAATTTCCGGCGTGCCCTATAATGGTATCGAAATTTCGGAGCGTAAAACTCTAATTATTATTATTATTATTATTATTATTATTATTATTATTATTATTAGTAGTAGTAGTAGTAGTATTACTACTATTGTCAATAGTGCAAACCTGTGGAGTTGCAAAGTCCACCGTCGGTCACCACCGGTTCACTGGGAGAGGACGGACACGTGCAGAGGTTGTCGGGAGCATTCCATGGTCGGGTCGATGACCGTGCACTGGTCCGTCGTGTTGCAAGTGCGGTGAGGCGACGCTGTGCGATACATAATGGTACAGGCACGCGTGTTGGTATCTTTCAAAGTGTATGTATGTATGTATGTATGTATGTATGTATGTATGTATGTATGTATGTATGTATGTATGTATGTATGTATGTATGTATGTATGTATGTATGTATGTATGTATGTATGTATGTATGTATGTATGTATGTATGTATGTATGTATGTATGTATGTATGTATGTATGTATGTATGTATGTATGTATGTATGTATGTATGTATGTATGTATGTACACGAGAGAATAAGTTGGTACAACTAGTAAAATGCAGCGATAGGCTAGTTGGTTCACGGTAAAGAGTACTTGTAGTGTGCATATAGATGAGACTCACAGGACCCACACATGAAAAGAGGCACGCAGCGCCATTCCTATTTCCGTGTGTCTCTTCCACGTGTTCGCGCTGAATATTTTTGTTAGTATGCAAAGTTTCTGGATAGACTCGCATTTCGATGTATTTAAAAGGAACAGTACACCAAAAAACACCATTATGTGAGGTCTGTCCACGAGACAATGTTAGCCACCACTCACACAGGCCCCATCGGTGCGTGGTACGCTTGCTTGCAAATTTCTGAAGTTGATGTTCCAGCTTGCTAAACAGGGCTAAAACAGGCAAAAAAGGAGGCAACGAAGACAAGGGTTGCCTAGCATAATCTGCTTAGGTTTAGATTATGAGCTACATAACGAAATTTCTTAATAAACCCTGAAGGTTTCATCGCAAGCAAAGCTATCCTGCAAAATTATGCTGTCGTGTTCGGAATGACAGCTGCGGTGCGATTTTGTACTACATGCACGAATTGGAATGGAAGTACACCCATCTACTTATTTTTAAAAGCGCGTTCACTTCTGTTTTTACGTATAATAGAATTCTATACAACAGCATTAACTTGAAAGTATGATCTCTGATACGCGGTGGCCTGTCTGTCGTGATGGAGTCTATGCGTGATCAGAGTTCACGATTGCAATGGGCCCCGTGAGCAATTGTGGCTACTGAAGTAATCGAGGTGGAGAAGCTCGACTGTGATCATACTGCACAGCCACTTAAAGGGATATTGTCACTGAGTTACTTTACATAAGACTGGCCGATTTTGACTTCATGTAGGCATGGACGACAGCAGCAGCATTCTCACCCCGTCCCCTCATCAACATTCATTTTTTTGACTACTGCACTATACTAAGCTCGGTAATTACACTCGTTGTACTTATACAACGAACGTCAAATATAACTTTATCAAGTTAACCACCTGACGCAGACAAAAGTCGATGCGGTGCAGCAAAATTCGATTCATATCGACTGGATCACTTTCACGCGCAAGCTCAAGCGTGTCACCGATTTCTCACCCATTATGAAGAATTCTTGCAAGAACGTGTCGCCGTCCATCCGCCTACGCCACGCGTCTCGACCAAGTCTAGTCTTGACGCTGTGAGCGAAGTGACTGCGGAACGCGAACTTTGAAGTTAATCTGGCATATCGATGCTTACTCAATCGTTATAGTGCCTCCTTCGAGCTCAGTTTTCACACAGATACTTCCCTACTAGCACAGTATTATGTTTTCTTTCCTAACGTTGTTCCCGAAAAAAATTGCTCTGGAGCATTTATTCAGCATACCTATACGCTGCAACCACAAAAATAACATTTCCATAGGGTCGTTACGTATCGCATTTATGATTTCTTTCGTTACTTTTTCGAGCTAGAACTTCCAATGACGCTCGTAAAAATTTGCACTAGATGTGTCTACTTACATGTGCTGCGTGTCGCGTTAACCATCGCTGCCACGCACTGATGCGTCTTGTCAGTGCGCCAGTACCAGCAGGTGGGAAGCTGTACACCGAAGGTGAAAAGGAAAAACGCGCTTGAGTGTGCCTAATTTCAGTTGCACCCGCAAATACGCACACAAGCCACCACACCTACAACGCATGCGATAGGGCAGGAATGACGACGGTAACAGAGATGTTCCATTATTCGTTAGTTCTATCCATATGCAGTCAATAGAAAATGAATAAAGTTACCTGGGGGCGAATCAGAAAATTTACGGTAAGTGTTGGAACGGTGAAAATAGTAATTAAAATAGACAAAAGTAAATTTATGTATTCGCGAGCCGCACAAGCTTATCGCGCATAATTTCCCAATTCATGCATTGCCACTGCAGCGGTGGCTGTAACGTGGTGTCTTGGATCTTGAGTTATACAATACTCCCATCACAGTACGGACTATGCTACTATAGCGCTAGCTCTGGGAGTGTTTGCCAGCGCTGATCACTGCTTATAGCGGACCGTGAAACATGCCTGGACTCCTAAGCGTAACCTGAACCACCGTAACCTGAACCGATGAGGAAAGAGGTCAATAAATATTGAATCTACTTCGGCATATCAAGGCTATCCTAATGTCTAATTAGTTATACGGCTTTTACTGGCTCAAATGCGACTGGGGATAATTTGTGCCAGCCTCAGCAACCTAACAGCAATCGACACCAGTTAATACATAAAAGGTCGTCTCTGCGCTGTGCCATACAATCAGACACTGCCTCACGAACCGCATCTTTTACCCGCCAACATTCGCCTTTATCCCTTGTATATCTGCCGCGGAGACAAAGCGAACGGGCGTCTCACCGGCGGCAAGCACTTTCTTCTTCTTCTTCTCCTTCTTCTTAACCTCAGCATGGTAGCACAAACCGAATACAGGGTATTGGCCTAATAGTGGATGGATTTTTATATTAGGATCTATAGGTTAACCCTACCGGGCTGCTATAGCTAAATAAAATATCTATTTAAATTGTAAATCATGAATAATGGAAAAAATTTAGGGACCCTTAAGCTTCGCCTGAGTTGAACGCGATAGCGATATCCTGTCCCGAGTGCCTACTTCAACCACTTAGTGCATACTTGCTATGCACCCACTACGTGGTGTTAAGGGAATATGCGCAGTAAGGTGTGTGCCTTTTGTAATGGGTGGCCGGCTTTAAACTACGAAATCGTTATGATAGTCACATATTCTGACGCCCGATGGCAATGTACGCTTGTACCACGCAATATTACTGGGATATTACATGTTATATTGCCACGCCTATACAGGGTGTCCCAGCTATCTTTAGCCAAGGGTTAAAAAATAGAATATTTGAGGCAGGCGAGTGAAATCAGTTGAATATTGCTTACAGCCATCTTGCGCACCAAAGGCAATTTTTTTCTTTTGTAATTAACGAATATGTTAATTAGGATTAATTTACTAAATTGATAAATATTGACTTTACGCAAGAAATGAGAGTTGCAAAATGGGAGGGCGTCTTCAGAAACCCCCATTGCATCATTTGCGATAAAGAAAGTTTTACGCGTACCATTTTTTTCCATGCTGCAAAGAAAGCCCGCGAAATACAAAAAATACCACGTGACTAGCGCATTCGCGCGCCGCGACCGTGCTGCTCTCAGCCGTGGTTTGAGCGAACAAAATCAGCTGCGACCACGAACCGCCGGCTGCGTTGCAGCGGTAGGCCGATAAGTTGGCAGTGGTTTCTTGGCCAGGCAGTTGGCGCGCGTGACTGAGCAAGTTGTAGCGTGCGCGGGCGAAGAAACCACCGTAAACTTATCGGCCTACTGCTGCAACGCAGCCGGCGGTTCGTGGTCGCAGCTGATTTTGTTCGCTCAAACCACGGCTGAGAGCAGCACGGTCGCGGCGCGCGAATGCGCTAGTCACGCGGTATTTTTTGTATTTCGCGGGCTTTCTTTGCAGCGTAGAAAAAATGGTACGCGTAAAACTTTCTTTATCGCAAATCATGCAATGGGGGGTTTCTGAAGACGCCCTTCCATTTTGCAACTCTCATTTCTTGCGTAAAGTCAATATTTATCAATTTAGTAAATTAATCCTAATTAACATATTCGTTAACTACAAAAGAAAAAATTGCCTTTAGTGCGCAAGATAGCTGTAAGCAATATTCAACTGATTTCACTCGCCTGCCTCAAATATTGTATTTTTTAACCCTTGGCTAAAGATAGCTGGGACACCCGGTATAAAGGACGCTTGCGTTTGCGAAGCATGAAAGTTATTTTCACTGCATTTCCAAGCTGAGGAAGTTATTTTCACTGTATTGCCAAGCACAGTCGTGGCTGTGTGGTAGAACACCTGCTTGCCACGCAGACAGCCTGGGTTCGATCTTCACTCGGACCCGGAAATTTTTATTATTTATTTTATTTGCATCTTTCTTGATTTTTCGGTCACGGACAAGATGATTTTTCACTCACAAGCAACGACGCCGACACCGATACCGACGCCGACACCGACGCCGGAATTTCTGCGGAAACGAGCTCTTTAACGCTATCGCGTTAATATTTAACAAGATGAAAGCGATGTCAGAGGCCAGTGGCTCGCGACAACGACGGACTCCGCGTTCGCTCTTTTTCGTCCTTGTTCGCTTTACCGGTTACACCAACGGTGACGCCACTCAAAGGAAGAAGACGCGCATGACGGCTGCGCCATAAAAATAAAACTCGTCTCCGGTTCAAGTTGACATTTATACCGGATATATCTCGGAGCATACGATTATTGAAAAGGAGGAAATAACTATCCGTATAATTAATGAAACGATTGAATTAGTTCATTGTAAAATCCGACGGTTTTCTTACGAGCAGCTTTCAGTTCCTCGTTGCGCGTGTTCCCGCGCTCACTAATACACCCTGGAGGAACCCTGGCGGAGTAGATCAAAACTACGCGCTTCATTCTACGTGGCCTGCGAGATCCACTTCGGCAGCGTGACGAAACTCAAAGTTAATTCAAGGAATACACCAGGGCTCACGAACGATGACGTACGAGTGCCATCAACAAACACCAAATTCAAGTATTAGGGAAGTCTCAGGAATATTTTAACTTAAATTTTACTTCTCCAGAACCTCGCCATTTTCAACGCCAGAAATACCGTGGCGACTCTTCTACGATTTCCTGGCTCTGTAGCGTTTAACTTCGAAGACATTCAAGGTGGAAATTTTGATAAAATTGCGCAAATTAAGGAAGGAAAACGGGTAACATGAGAATTCCCTAGACTAGCCTTGAGCGTTTCCGCAGAGTTGACGTCCTTGCGTAATTAGTTTTTCTGCATATTTCTTATGCTTATTTTTCACGCGCAACTTCTCTATTTGCTTACAACATAGGCACAACCCCGATGAGATTTTTTGAGTTGTTCGTTAGAGACATCTCCCTAGGTCAACTCATCGAGCATATGCCTTTTCTCGAGTTCGAACAAAAAATAGACAGCGCGTAAGACAAGGCACGTTTGGTATTTATTTATGGCAAAAGGGGCAGTGCACGATGAAGCCGCTCGACAAAAACAATGAGAAGGGACGAAGCACTAGAATGACATAATAAAATGATCAAAATTGTCGCAATTTTCAGCTACGCGTCACTGCCGACCGCAGGTACAGAACTTTTAGCTCAAGCGTACAAAACAAAATTTTTATTGCGATTGTGAATGTGTCCTTCGAAAACGCGCGTAAGGATAATAATGCCTCCGCCCCCTCTCACGGAAAAAAAAGCAAAAAACCCTTACACTCACAAATTGTCTTGGCTGCAGAGTTCCCGCAGTCCACAATTTCTTGGAGCAACCAAGAATGGTTTTTGGCGTATTTTATGCAACCGTGACATCACGCATAGAATTGCGGATTACGCTTGACATTCAGGTGGTATACTTGCCGTTGCGATGTCCATATTGAGCCTGCGACTCTGCTGGAACAGTGAGCGTGCTGGGCTCGTAATACGAGCGAAGGCGTAAAACAGCAAGCTATTCAGAGAACAGCAGTGATATCGCAGATTATTTTCTACCGTACATAAGCTGCTAAATGCCGGAATCGCGCCTATTGAAATAATAATGGGAAACCCGTTGCCGATGATAAAGTGCACTTCGTAGCGTCGTTCAAAGGGTTCTCTCTTTGGCCACTTCTTGCCTCATATGGGCAGGATTTCCGGTAACACGGACAGCAACAGAATGCGTGGAAGCCAGCAGGGGAAAGATACCGGCATTAAATGAATTAAATAAAGACGCATACATAAATATTGAATTGAGGACAGTGGGAGAGAAAGAAAGTAACGCTAATGTAAGTTAGCCCGGTCGCGCTTATCCGCCGCCTCTGTCACTTGGTCGTCGTCGCGCGCATTCACCGGGCTACGAGCGCTGTGCTTTGGCTCTGTAGGGACGACCTTGCTTGCAGAGCTTGACTGGACACCCACGATGTTATAACATGCTTTTTTGACGTCCTCTGCGCAATGACGTTCAGTCGTTGCCTGGTCATCGGCGGTCATTTCTGTGGCGCTTTTGAGGGGCGCACTACTCGCGTAGCCCGAGTACATCGACAAGAAGTCGGAGTAGCCCGGCGCGTACGTGGTCGTCCGCTCTTGCTGGAGATCCGTCTCCAGTGGAACGTAAGGCGCCTGGAATGACCAGCTCTGCATCGGACAGTGAAGGTCGCACTGCTGGCTCAACGCGTAACCGGCTGCACCGGCTAGCGGTGACGTGCGATTGGCTGTCGATGGCACTGGGCGTAGCTGCGAGTTGCGCGGACTATCGTGATCCGTCTGAGTAAAGCTGTCAGGGAGGAGTGAATTGCGTCGAGTTGGGGAGCGGAGGACACCTCGTGAGCGGAGAAGTACTCCGAGGCGCTCCTTGCGGGAGAGTGTGGAGGCGAACCGTTATCAAGCGATTCGGTCGAAGCTGGCAGGTGAGACGTCATAAAGGCGAAGGTTGCGGATGTCGGAGGACTTGAAGATTCTTTGATTGCGAATGTCGGAGGACTTGGAGATTCTTTGATTGCGGATGTCGGAGGACTTGGAGATTCTTTGATCGTGTAGAGGCTGGGAAAAGGCTTCGGCGCAATTTCGCGTGGATCCGACTTGACTGGCTGATGTTTGCGTTGGTGATCACGCTGCGAGTCATCTTTGTCTTCGTGCTGACGTTGTTCCGGTGCTACTAGCATCATTGGTCGAGCTACGAGAAGCGGCACAGATTGTGACGCAGGTTGAGTGGGCCAGAAAGAATTAATCAGTTGGTTTCCCTGTGGCTTGCCGGCCGCGGTACTCCCGCCATTCAGCGCGTCACCGGGAACGACGGTGGGCGCATCGCACTTAAGTGGCACCCTCGGCGTCTCCTGCAATAATCGCAGACACATAGCGATGTTCTGAATGCCGGTAAATGGGGTACAATAACATCAGCGATCCTTATTTGCAACGCAGGTGAACAGTACAGAAAACCGATGAAGATGAACGACGTACAAAGACGACGGAGACCCCTCTGTACTATAACAGCGGTCTGTGTAGATTGCTTGGACCTCTTCCCGTCTTCGTCAGTAAGAATAAACTAAAACAGGACCGCACAAGCTTTGCTGCTAAAGACGTGTGACAGAGTGCGCACAACATTAGCGGTAAATGAGCGATGCTTTGAAAAAAAATATTTAGCAAGCGCATTCTCGAACCTTTCAATGTCGGTCGACCTGAATGACAACGAACAGAAGTGCACCTAAAGTTAACACGGTGACTTCACATACCGGATCTAGCTCTGTCGTTTCTTTTATATCCTGTCGTTGCTTCACCATGAGCGGTCTCACCGGCAATTGACCAGTACAGATGTGTCATGCAATACGACGTGCACAGGTCAGGCCGGCTCATGTGATCTTACGTTGACAGAAGTCTACTACAGAACCATAGTTCCGCCTACTAGTACATAGATGTATTTGCACGTAACGTGAAAGAGCTCGCGTTGCGTGACTATTAAATATTGACCGGGTAAGACAGCTCGACAGCGAAAGGCTTTACGACTGTACAACTTTAAGGTCTGTATCCTTTCGACGTCATCTTGCATTGCTCTCATTCACCTTCAAACACTCGAAATTACTTTGGATAACTCAACGTCACTGTCAAATAATGCTTTTTCCTAATTCATTTTCTATACTTATTTGACGTCTTACTCTATTACATCTTAATTACTCAGTTACATTATAGTAATTATTGCCGCAAATGCTTCTTTCTTTCTATTTTTTATGTTACCGCCCCATTACACGCGGGACTGCTGCGTAGCGTAAATCGCGCCCGAATGACTGGGAACCATCTAGATCGGGAGTTGGCAACCTTTTGAGGCGAAGTGCTGAATCGCGTGAAGCTGACACGGTGGGGGCCGCATGGCAGAGCGGGGAGGGAGGGGGTTGCAGGCAAAGGGAAAAAGAATTGGCGAATAGAGAAAAATTTTTCAAAAGCGGAATAGAAATATACAAATAACGTTTATTTTCACCCCACACGTCACCAGGAACTTACATGTTCACCGTCATATAAGAGGTGACAAGGGGGAGGGATGGAGTTCGGAAATGGTTGCGGGGGCCGCATTACACCGTATCGCGGGTCGCAAGTTGCCAGCCCCTGATCTAGATAATCTCCGACCTTTCCGATTTGATTACGCGCACAACACGAACATTAGAGTCTGTTTTGGAAGTTACGCGGCCGGTAGCGATAACGCTGGAATCTTCGATGGCGCATGTACAAATACCGACGCGCTTCTCGGCTTGACAGATTATAGATGGCCGACGGTCTACTCGCCGATATCAGTGTAAAGCGGGCATTGCTTGCTGTAATTTGAGTTGCCGTTTCCCGGCCACAAGTTTGGTCAAATAAAGAGTCTTTTTTTTCGGATACGCCGACAGCTACTTTCGTCAACGTCACGACTACGTGACATTATCAATTTCTTAATTACTCTCAATTACTTCTCATCGCATTGTGATGCTTTAGTTGACGTTAGGGGCCACGAGGCGCGCCGGTTCCTTTTATCTTCCTTTTTTTTAACCATTGGTGTTGACGCTGACACGTACTGTTGCATTTTGCTATTGATGCGGAAGCTCAGACTTTCACATCAATAAACGCATGCGCAGAAGTGAAGGATTTTATGGAACAGCTACTTCAGTTACTCAAAACATGACATCGTAGATTGCTTCGTCCGCATTAAATTCGCCCGCTTAGCACCGCAAGCTTTAACGAGGAAAACACAGGACACGTACGGAAACAGAGCGCCTGGAGCCTGGAGCTATGGCATACGACGGTGGCTGCGCAGGTGGTGTCCTGCACTCAACCATGCAGTCTTCTCGGCTGTTAGGAGTCCTGCGCTGACGAGCGAAGGCCTCGTCAGTCTCGCGGTCGATGACCAGGAGGGCCACCTTGCTGGGATCCAGCTTGATACGGTTCACCACGTCGCGATAGCTGGCACCCTCTACCGATTCACCATTCACCTGCGCGGACAACGTGCGGACCTACTTCTGAATAACGCGGCAGAAAAACACAATCTGGAACAGGCAGGGGCTGAGAACAGGTATATAGATTGCAATTCAATCAATCAAATCAATCAAAAATCTTTTATTTTCACCATTTCATACGTAAGGTGAAAAAGGGAGAACTGGAGAAAAAGCCGAAAGTTCTTCGGCTTGACAAAGCTCCGGTCCCCCAGGCAGACAGTGGTGAAGGTGGTCTCAGCACAAAAGTTCACGTTACAATGTATACAATGGTACACAGCACTTCGACTGCATATGAATAACAAGAAATGAAAATTTCATGATTAAGAAGGAATAAATACGTAGCAACTGCAAAAAGATACAAACCGAAAAACGCTTTTTATGTAACATATAAAGTAATAATAGAAGCATGCTCTCAAAAGTCTTTTTTTTTCTTTAATTTTCTCATTCCATGTGGTTCATAACCTGCTACAAGAACAGGTCCAACATTTTAGTTTTGCTTAGTGTTAAGACGTCAACATTTTTTTGTTGAAGTGGTTTAAACCTATTGCAAAGGCGCTGTTGTCCATATATGGTGCGGGAAAAGGGATACTTTGTATCGTGACACAGGATAAGCGAGCAATAATCAATCAAATCAATCAAATCTTTATTTCCAACATTTCTTTACAATCTGTTGGGGGTCCTTCAGGCGAAAAGCTGTTGTAAACAGCTCGAAAGTGCCTATGAAGGCACTTTATGACAGCACTATAGACAGCGTACAGAAAATAAAGTATATAAACGTACATGGGTTGTATTAATCAAAAACATATAAGAAATAAGCTTGTGCACAACAGTGCTTATTTGACAAATTCATTGAAAAGTAAAAACACAGTAAAACAACGCAACTTCATATCATAGGCAAACCTAAAATAAATACCATAAGTATTCCAAGAAAGAAAGCGATACATTAGCAACAGTTTAATACATTCACGCACTTGTTTTCACACACAGGCGTTAGTTGAGATAGAGATACTACATGCTAGTACCCAATTCTTGTACAATTATTGTATCAGATATGACACTTTCCATTTTTGTCTTAACGTACATCGATAAATTCGCTAATTGAAGATCATTGAAATGGCATTCCATTCGACTGTTCGGCTGTGCTCCTACAAGATAATAAGGAAAAGTTACCTCCAGTATCCTGTCCTTTTTTTCGCAGCCCGCCGAGATGAGCCGGACTGCCAAAGTCGA
Source organism: Rhipicephalus appendiculatus (assembly GCA_030522465.1). Lineage (NCBI taxonomy): Eukaryota > Metazoa > Arthropoda > Arachnida > Ixodida > Ixodidae > Rhipicephalus > Rhipicephalus appendiculatus. The sequence continues at coordinate 459,649 of JALIZH010015002.1, forward strand.
CGTGTGCAACGAACTGTCCCTTTCGATGCCTGTCGGCATTCACTGCGAATCCATAGCCTTCAAAGTTTGGCCACTTGGACAAGTGGCACAGACGCAGCCCTTCTCCAGGTTCCTGCAAGGCCATGCACGGGATGGTAAATATGGTGAAACACAGACGTGCTTCACACCAGTTGTCTATGTGCCGTTTTGCGTGCCAGCAATATAGGTTACTCAAGACAAACTGTAACGCGTTTTGTTAAAAGCAGTAGGAGAAGCCACCTGAAAACAACCAGTGCTAATTGATTCTCTTCACCCTGCGAGCAACTTTCACCAATCTTTTACTCGCGTCTTTTACACGCCGTCTCCGACAGGAAAATCAACGAAGAAACTGGTTGCTTGCAAGGGAAACTTTAAAGAAGGCAGCGCTGCCCGGAGATAATTCCTAGTGTCTCTTACACTATTGGTAAAACGACTTGCGGGCGAATGTCTGCGTGCCGATATATTAAAGACAAACATCTAGTCAGAAACTGGTGACGCATTCGACTCGCCATACATGATTTGATGCTTGTGGAGCCTTCTCCGGCGTCGCATACTTGTACGGCCTACGACACCACCTAGGAAGCCCTGACTATACTGTACTCGAACAGTACTATTCTAGAACGCTGCAGTCCTCGCCGAACGTTTTCCGTAGCTCACCCTTTCTGTGTTACGTCATAGCCATGAATAGACCAAGCCAAGAGAACGCCCTAAATAAACACGCGCAGGTCGCGCACCTCAAGCTGCGCTGGAGAGGGAACGCTGCTTTTTTTAAATTTTTAACTAAAAATTATTTTATGCCGGGGCACTCCAAAATGTAACTAACGTACTTCCATCAAATACGTCAATAAACAACAGATTACAAAGCCTAAGTCTGCCTTTTATTTTAGCCCCGAAAATACCATAGATTACAATACAGATCCCTAGATTGACTTTTTAATGTCATTATCAGGCTAATTCACCTTTAGCAAAGTATGAAGATAGTTCGCTCTCTGGCCCGATTATTCCGAATGCCATTGGAAGTAAAAGAAACATTAACAGCCACTGGAGGTCTTTTTTTTTCTACATTTTCTGCAGAGTAACTGCACATAAAGCGGTTGCAGGTGGCGCGAGTTGCTACAGGAACATATAAATTTGCCAAGTTCACTTTGCCCGCTCATTCAAGGCATAGATTCGATCGTTCTGGTCAAGTGCAAGCCTGTAGCGCCTTTCTTGTGCTTGCAGCTTTCGAGGGTAGTGGAGGAGCATTTCTAATTTTCTAAATTTGCAATCAGCGTTGCATGATTGGCACTTGATGTACAGGGACCCTTTCCTACTGACTGATAGCCATTCTGTGTACCTTTGATCAGCTTCACACTGGTCCAGTATTTTTGTCACTATTTTCGCTCATATGGAAAT